>JAWZTD010063629.1:8075-31345 GCA_035221335.1 Echites panduratus | reverse complement strand
ATAATAATAATAATAATAATAATAATAATAATAATACACCACACGTTAGGTGCAGTCACTCAAGAATTGTCAAAGTATCATGCGTTAGTACTATTTTATTTATATTTTGAAGGCTGTTAAAATATTTAAGCGTACACTTTAGAATATATTTTGGCGAAATGCGAAGCGGAATAAATAAACAAACAGAAACTGAACCGAAAACATTAAATCAAGTTAAGACGTCTTTTATCACATTTATTGTATCATTCGTAACCAACTTGACATCACTTCTTCGGCTCTCCTCATAATATAGCGAAGTCCAACCCTCCACCTCTCAACTGTTTTCCTTTCCAAATTCATCACCACTACGACTACCTCTTCTTCATTGTTCAATTTCTCGCCTTTCCTTTTATCACACTTATTAATTAATGTTTTTAAAATCGGATCGGAAGTCAAATTGAATCTGTATAGAGGTTAAGATTAGATCGGATTCAATTCTATTTTTGACTTTTTATATTTATTTTAAAATAAATAATATAAAATATGTAAAGATTTAGAAAATATGAATATATTTATAAGGATAAGAATATATTAACAAAACTATAAGTTAATGTAGTTAAATATTACTACATTATATTTAACTAATATTACTCCATCTGTTAATATTTATAAGTCATTTGAGTTTACTTTTTTTATTTGTTATTGTTTAACGGATGTAATACTCATATTTTGCAATATTATCTATTCTTTTCATAAAACAATTTTCTCTCTTTCTTCCCTAATATTCTTATTGATAGGGACATTATGGAGAAAAAAAAACCGTTTATTTTAATGTTGACAAAATCACTAAAAGTGACTTATAAATAGGGAAAGAGGAAGTAATTGTTTCTCATATGATCCTCATTTAAAGTGAATATGAGCCAACATCATCATATGAAGAAAAAACAAATAGAAGTTTAATTATATTTTGAAATTGAAGTAATACTCATTAAATACTCCATTTATTAGAAACTGAATGTCTCCTAATTTCATTTTGAGTTATTTAAAAATAAATGTCTCATTTTTTTTCAAAATAAATAGGCTTTCGATACAAAGTTTCACCAACAATCTTTTTGATTTAAAGCTTTATATGCACTTATCTAAAACTAAAATCACTAATTAAATTAATGAGAAAGATAAATTGGTAATTTTATAAAAGATAAATTTACTCTATAATTTTTTATCAAAACAAAATTATAAAATAAGACATTTGATTTCCATATGAAAGGTTAAACTCTTTAATACTTTACAAATTATAAATGGTTCGATTCGATTTTGATACAGGTTGTAGTCATGGTGAGTTTAAGACTACTAGCTATATAATTGAGATGCTTGTGTGAGTTTGATTCGATCACTGCTTATAAATTTTTTTTTTTACAAATTATAAATGAATAATAAATATACCTAAACAACTTTGGTATAGAAATGTTCCTTCCTTTGGCTAAAAACTTAAAAAGGAGAGGGTTGAATCCCGGTGATTATTCAACAGAGAGGGACAGTGGAACTAAAATTCTCCAACTTCTTTAATAATAATAATAATTGTTCAACAATTTTTGTTTATATATGTTTCTTTATCGTATGAAAGAAATTTAAATGAAAAAGTTTCGAGCTCTCCTATACTTAATTAATACTCGTATTATATTGAGTAATGAAGCTGCAGATACATACGACTAAAAGTCAAAATCTCAAGAGAAGATAAACATAGAATTCTGTCGTCCTCTTTTAAATGGTGTCGGGACGGTTGTTGAAATCATAATAACATTAATAACAACTGCACTCTTCCTTTCTGCCTCTCCACTCATCATCACCAATATTTCTTAGTAGTAAAATTCTCTTTCTCCATATAGTATTTCTGTCTCATAAACATAATTCATTTTATTTTTTCACAGATTTTAAGAAAAGTTAATTAATGTAATTAATTTTAATAGTAGTTTTACTTTTATATCCTATATTTAATTTATTATAATTGAAAATAATAGATATAAAGAGATAATTAATAATGATAATTTTATCTTTTAACATATAATAATTTCTCTTAAGAAAAGAAACTATCTATATCTGACGGTGGAGGAGGTAGTATAATAGTTTTTGAATTTCAATTTCCACTAAAAGACGACCGACCCAGTCATCCACCATCCAATCATACTTGACTTAGGCTTCCAATCATACTTGACCCAGTCCTCCACCATCCACCATTACCAAAAGACTCCTCAAGCAACCGAGTTTATTTCATCTCTTCTTGACGACCCTTTTTCAACTTCTACCACGTGAATTGATTGTCCTTTTCATGAACATCTCCATAAAAGCAGTATAAATATATACTACTCAACAAATTTATAAGTAGCCAATATTTCTATATAGTTTTGTTTTGTTTTTTTCTTCCTTGAGTCGAAAATATTATGAGCCACGAAGGTCGGCCATCGTCGTTCTCCGGCAATGGAGAATTAGCAGAGGAAGAAAGAAAGAACAACGTCAGAGGAAGAAAGATAACTCCGAAAGTTCCGTTACTTAAACTCTTTAAATTTGCCGATGCGTATGATTATTTTTTGATGTTTGTCGGAACCATCGGAGCTTGTGTTCACGGCGCCTCGGTTCCTGTCTTCTTTATCTTCTTCGGAAAAATGATAAATATCATCGGCTTGGCTTATCTTTTTCCTGCTCAAGCTTCTCACAAAGTTTCCAAGGTACGTATGTAAGGAAAATTAATTTTTTTGCCCTTCTATATCCATCACCTTTTGGAAATTCTTATGTTACTGTTGTTGTATTATTATTATTATTAAAATAACAAAGGAAGAGGTTTAAGGTTCAAAAAGTGATAGACAGGATTGTTTGTAGCTGATTCAGGTGATGTCTCTGCTGCATGTATTAATTAATAATGAAACTTGGATACTTCTATTAAGAAATTTGAATTTTTTTTTAAAAGATTGATTCTCTCTTTCCAATCCCTTTGGAAAGGAAAACCGCCCTTTTCTTAATTTCTAACTACTTGAATAGTATTTTATATTCCTATTATTTTTTTTATTAATTGAATATTTAACCTTTTTTTTAATCTTGATTTGCAGTATGCATTGGATTTTGTATACCTTTCTGCGGTCGTCCTATTCTCTTCATGGGCAGGTACTTTTTTTTTTATTATTATTATTTCTAAATTTAAATTGAATATTATCGTATATTCCATCCATTACACATCAAAAGAGATTTTTTGTTTTCTTTTTTGAAAAAAAACCTTAAGATGGGAACTGTAAAATTAACATGAAATTATAGAGGTGGCTTGCTGGATGTATAGTGGAGAAAGGCAAGCAGCAAAGATGAGACTGGCATATCTTAAGGCCATGTTGAATCAAGACATCAGTCTTTTTGACACTGAATCTTCGACCGGGGAAGTCATTTCAGCGATTACTAGTGACACCATCATTGTTCAGGATGCGATTTCTGAAAAGGTAACCACGTTTTTAGTTTTCTGCAAGAAATGTGTGAATTTTATTTATTAGTATTTTTTTTTGTTGGGGAGTCTTTCAATGCACATTTAATTTTTGGCCAGCATTTGCCGCTGGTAATTGAATGATGAGGATAGCAGTAGTGTGGTACCAATTTATCTGGTGGTGATGAGTCACCGCATTGAATTTTTATCTTTTGGTAAAATGTTGCCAAGCAACGCAACGCGAAATTTATTGTCTTTTCCTTTTTTAGAGAAAGGAAATTTTATTTATTTATTTATTTATTTTGAATCCTCGTAATATATATATATATATATATATATATTGACTTCTTCATGACGTGAACATATAGTTCTAGAATAAGAATGCTGCAGATGATGCCACAATATACTCTATATATGGAGCTTGATGAGACTCAAATATTCAGGATAAATACTTAATTATTAGTAAGTTTTCATAGTACGATTCTTATTATTAATTTATTTGGTCAGTAATAAATAATTTATTAATTTAATAAAAAATAATTTTTCTATTTCATTTTGTAATTCTTTTTCAAAAGTTATTTTACAAGGAGATCTTTAAAAAAAAAATCTTAAGTTATAAAAATGTTTTAATTAAATAATTGACAAAAATGATTGAAAACTAAAAAATTGAAGAGTCACTTTACATAGATTTTGGTTCATGCAGGTGGATTCAGGTTACAAGTGGAATAGTGTTGCTGTGTGTATAAGCATAACTGGATACCATTTGTAAATAAAAAAAAATCAAGAGTGATTTTAATTTTAATTTAATTAACTTAATTAATTTTGTAATTAATATAATTAAAAATAAATCCTATGAATTAATCGGATATAGATTTCTCAATTTAATATAAAGTAGGGAGATACAATTTCTTTAAATTTGAAGAATTATTTTAAAAATTAAATATTTAATTCGAATATTTTAAAATATAAATAAGAATACTTAAATTGAGATGTAAGGAGTGTATTGAAAAACAATTTAGATAAAAGAGTATGTTGGCCATAGTTTTGATCTAGAGCAAGAAGAGGCTTCTAATTAGATGCAAGCTGTAACTTTCCTTGGCCCACAATGAGTGCATGCATACTTTACATTTATTGTCATTTGTTCTTTTGGGCTGGTCTGGGCTGCTGTGGTTTAACTGATTATTTAAAGAAACCACGTGGTTCTGGCCCTTTATATTAAGGCAGTAAACCAATTTTTGAGACTTTTTATTTGACGTACATTTTCTATATTTTATTTTTATTCACTTGAAAATGAAAAAAAAGGCTTGATTACTATCTTTGTCATTTTTCATTTTAATTTGGTCATTCAATTATGTTAATCCAATCATTATATTTTAATTTTAACTCATTTTAATTTTTTTTTTATGATTATTTGATATAATAACCATCACAAATATAATCAATCTTATCGTTAAAATTGATATAATATCATGTGATTTAACATATTATTAAAATTTTTTCTTATATATTAAATTAAATGTAAAATTTTACTCTTGATGTTTATATTAAATGTCAATAAAAAATTAGGAAAAATAAGAAATTGATGAATTATTGAAGATTTATGGTGAATATTATTTAATCGGATCATTATTGATGATATAATTTTAAAAAATGCAAGTATAATAGTTAAATTGTTTTAAAAAATTATAGTAATTAACTATTTTATCTAGTAATGGCAATTAGGCGGATTGGGTGGGTTGGACGGGTTTAGGAACCGTTAGAAATCGAACGGGGTGGGTTGGGATGGGTTCACGGGACGGGGGCGTTCATGGTTCACAAACTGCTGGCCGGCGGGCTACGAGACGGTTCAGAACTGACAGAAAACTGGTTAGACAGGTTTTGGAAAGGGTTAGAAAAAACCTGAATCGCACGATTTCTAACTGATTGGCGGGTCAGGTTCTGACGTGACCGAGTAGGTCGGGTTAGAGGGCTGACCCGGCCGTCTTCCATTGCTACTTTTATCAATAGTCAAACTACAAAAAAAGTGAGACAAAAATCAATTGAGTAAATTCACAAAGTAATCTGTCTGTAATCAAAAGATTTTCAATTTTCAGAATCCTTTCTGTTGACTGTGTTTTTTTATCTTTGATCTGAGGAAATGGGGAATGGTGCAGATGGGAAACTTCATGCACTACATAAGCCGTTTTCTGGCTGGATTCATCATTGGGTTCATAAGAGTGTGGCAAATCAGTCTCGTTACGCTCTCCATTGTTCCCTTGATTGCTCTTGCTGGTGGGGTCTATGCCTATATAGCCACTGGTCTTATTGCCAGAGTCAGAAAATCATATGTCAAAGCAGGAGAAATCGCTGAAGAGGTCTGTCTCTCTCTAAATGCTGCTATTTTTAATCCCACTCATGTACATTTACAATACTAAGTGTTCCCTCAAAATGATCTAAATTTACTCATTTTATTGTGATTTATATGGTTTGGAAGTGAGAATGGCAGAATGAACCCCAGTTGTTTAACAAAATTTTTGAATGAGAATAGCTTAATTACACTTTGGCATATCTTGGTTCTTTGTATCGGGTAGTTTTTGTTTTGTGGGATTTTACAATGCCTAGGAAATGTCCCTTGACAATCTAAAAACTAATTGCTTATATGTTCTCTTTTAGCTTAATGATTTTAGGATGTTCTGCTTGTGATAAATCTGTGGTTGGAATTATATTTAGTGCTGTAGTTTTGAAACCTAATTGGAAGCTCATACTAAATGCTGAATAGAAAAGCATATCCCATTCTAACCTATTTCTCTTAATGTGTAGGTGATTGCTAATGTCAGAACTGTACAAGCATTTGCTGGTGAAGAGAAGGCAGTTAAATCTTACAAAACAGCACTTTTAAAGACTTATGTCTACGGGACAAAAGGTGGGCTGGCCAAAGGTCTGGGACTGGGCACGTTGCATTGTGTCCTTTTCCTCTCATGGTCGCTGCTGGTCTGGTTCACTAGTATTGTTGTTCACAAGAAAATTGCTAATGGAGGAGACTCATTCACCACTATGCTCAATGTGGTTATAGCTGGCCTGTAAGCTTCAATATTTTGATGTTATCTTTTTAGTTCTCCAAGTGGCAGTTTTGTCTTTCTTTTGACTAGTGTAGATTACTAAAGTTCTGATGCATTGGTATTCAACTGAATCATTCTGGTCCTTGACTGGCTAAATGCTTCCAAAATCAAATCTTATGCTGCAAAGTTCAATATTCAAATGAGTCTGACAAATTTAAGTTTAAAAGATATCATCATGTTACTCCAAAAAATTTTGTTCTTGTGTCCATTTCCCATTCTAGCCCCAATTTACCTTAGATTGTGTTTTGCTACAAGTTTGAGATCAGTAATGGGTTTTGATTATGTGTATTGGTACTCAGATCACTTGGACAAGGAGCACCAGATATTACAGCCTTCATCCGGGCAATGACAGCTGCCTATCCCATTTTTGAGATGATTGAAAGAAATGCAGTCAGCATTAACAACTCAAAGAACGGAAAGAAACTTGATAAAGTAGAGGGCAACATTCAATTCCGAGACTTATATTTTAGTTACCCTTCTCGACCTGATATCATGATCTTTAACAGGCTATGCCTTAATATTCCTGCTGGAAAGATTGTAGCCTTGGTTGGAGGGAGTGGGTCAGGAAAGAGCACAGTTATCTCTTTGATTGAGCGCTTCTATGAGCCCCTCTCTGGGGACATACTATTAGATGGGATTAATATTAAGGATCTTGATCTGAAGTGGCTCAGGCAACAAATTGGCTTGGTGAATCAAGAACCTGCACTTTTTGCTACCTCCATCAGAGAAAACATTCTTTATGGAAAAGAGAATGCTACCCTTGAAGAGGTAACACGTGCTGCAAAACTTTCAGAGGCATTGGCGTTCATCAACAACCTTCCTGATAGATTTGAAACTCAGGTATTGCTTTCACACTGTAATAACGTGCCTGTGCATTCATGTCTTAAGTCAGAAGATTATCAACATAATCTAATATATAACTAAAATAAGTTTTCTGCTTTTGCATCCTAAGAAATACTCTTATGTATGTCCATTTTTCTTTGCATGATAATTAAATTGCATATGGTAGTCAAGCAAATCAAAGAAAGCCAATACTATTTTATTTACCATAGTTTCACTTTGCTATCTCTTTAATCACAACATTTTGTTAGTCACATTTTAGAAGCCAAGCTAGAATCTGAATGAACTCAAGGACAGATGGACTAAGAATATGTAGAACACTTTTTTTCTTTTTAACATTTTCTTACAAGAATCTAAACTTACACTGTTAAGATAAATTGAATGGTAATGGCAAAAGTAATGCAAGTTTTTATGGTGAACAATCAGTAAAATTGATTGTGTTACTGTAAAACAATCATTCATGGTGGTCGTATTTCATCTGTAAAGGGAATTACATATATATAATCTCCAGGTAGGAGAGAGAGGAGTCCAATTATCCGGAGGGCAGAAGCAAAGAATTGCAATTTCACGTGCAATTGTGAAGAACCCTTCTATCCTTCTATTAGATGAAGCTACTAGTGCACTTGATGCTGAGTCTGAGAAGAGTGTGCAACAGGCTCTTGATCGCGTGATGGTGGGGCGAACAACAGTAGTTGTTGCCCATCGTCTATCTACCATTAGAAATGCTGATATCATAGCTGTTGTTCAAAATGGTAAAATAGTAGAAACTGGAAGCCACGAAGAACTAATTTCTAGACCAAATGGCTCTTATACATCACTAATTCAACTTCAGGAAGCTGTTTCTTTGCATCGCTTTCCATCACATGGAGCCACCCTTGGTCGACCTCTCAGGTAGAAGAATTTCATTGAGACAAAATTAGCATTATAAATTTTTGTATCGCTAAATAATCTACATTATGATTGTTACATCCTGGTTTCTGCATAATAATCATATTTGATCCATTATAGTTGCAAGTTGACATGGAAACTGCTATCATCATTCATCTACCAATGTAAAACAATTCACATATACACAGTGTCCTTATTGTCCCCATTTCATCCAAGTAATTTTTATGCTATTTTTTATCTGTAGAAAACTTTTTGAACCTCCATGTTTATGGAACTTTCTTGGCAACTAAAAGATTTCATATGTTGCATTCTACTGTGGAAGTAAGTTAATTAATAAGTGGATGTACTTGGCAGATCAATCAATAGTCTACTTTGTATATCAACAGTCCCTTAACATGAATTTATTTTTGTTTTTCTGTAGCATCAGGAATTCCCGTGAAAGTAGCATTAGATATTCTCGTGAGTTATCCCGCACAACAAGAAGTCTTGGTGCAAGTTTTCATTCTGATAAGTCAGGTGGTCGCACGGCTGCTGATGGAGCAGAAAGTGTTGAATCACCCAATATTTCTTCAAGAAGACTGTTTTCCATGGTTGGCCACGACTGGCCTTACGGGGTTTTAGGAACCTTTTGTGCATTCATTTGTGGGGCTCAGATGCCACTTTTTGCCCTTGGAGTAACTCAAGCTCTTGTATCTTACTACATGGACTGGAGCACAACACGTCAAGAGGTGAAAAAGATTGCTTTCCTGTTCTGTGGAGGTGCTGTTTTAACTGTTATTGTTCATGCCATTACCCATCTTTGTTTCGGAATCATGGGAGAGCGCCTGACACTTCGAGTGCGAGAGAGGATGTTCTCTGGTAAACATGTCA
Source organism: Echites panduratus (assembly GCA_035221335.1). Classification (NCBI taxonomy): domain Eukaryota; kingdom Viridiplantae; phylum Streptophyta; class Magnoliopsida; order Gentianales; family Apocynaceae; genus Echites; species Echites panduratus. The sequence goes on along the minus strand of JAWZTD010063629.1, from coordinate 22,210 downwards.
GCATATATTCCATTTAGTATTTTTGCTACCACTTGGGCCTTATCTATTAAATGGGAACATTGCACTTTTAAGAGTACACTTTCTTCTTTGCAAATTAGTTAATACTGGCTGTCATTGAATATTATAGCCAAACTTAAGAAATGCAGTAATGATGCATGTACTATTTTGTCAATTTATGGTAGCTTATCTTGAAATGCATAAGGATATCTCTGTTCATGTGGTTGCAGCTATTTTGAGAAATGAAATTGGATGGTTTGATGATGTGAACAATACAAGTTCTATGCTAGCATCACGTTTGGAAACTGATGCAACTTTGCTGCGAACCGTAGTTGTTGATCGCTTCACAATTCTTCTGCAAAACATAGGTTTGGCTATTACTGCATTCATCATTGCCTTTATCCTGAACTGGAGGCTTACTCTGGTCGTCATGGCAACATACCCTTTGATTGTGAGCGGTCATATCAGTGAGGTATACATCTGCCTTTAGCTTCTCCTGATATTTGAGAAAATTCTTTTAATATCTTTTTGAACATGAATTGACTTTAATATGTTTCAGAAACTCTTCATGAAAGGCTATGGTGGTGACTTGAGCAAAGCCTATCTTAAAGCCAACATGCTTGCAGGTGAGGCTGTGAGCAATATCCGAACTGTAGCAGCATTTTGCTCTGAAAATAAGGTTCTAGATCTTTATGCACGTGAGCTTGTTGAACCTTCAAAGCGTTCATTTAGTCGTGGCCAGTTAGCTGGGATCTTTTATGGAGTCTCGCAGTTTTTCATCTTCTCCTCATATGCCCTTGCGTTGTGGTATGTTTCCTTTTTGGCAGTTAGATATGATTTCTCTTACAGTATTTAAAAATGTAGATCTCATCAATAGCTTCTCCCAAATGGTGGTTGCTTAGCCTTTTCGGTTTTCCTTGTGTCGTTGACTTGGTAAGAGAGAGTACTTGTGATTCTGATTTGGGAGTTTCCATCGTTCAGAGTCTGGGAGGTTTACAATTGGCTATGCAAGTAATAAGTTTCAATTTCAGATACTATTGTGGAATTCATGCAGAGAGAAAAGGATATTCTCCTTCTGACAAAATTCCATGCAGGTATGGTGCCAAACTGATGGGAAAAGAACTTTCAAGCTTTAAATCAGTAATGAAATCATTTATGGTTTTAATTGTTACTGCTCTATCCATGGGGGAGATATTAGCAATGGCACCAGACCTCCTAAGGGGAAACCAAATGGTGGCTTCAGTATTTGAAGTGCTTGATCGAAAAACTGAGATTTCAGGTGATGTTGGAGAAGAGGTAACAAGGGTAGATGGCACGATTGAGCTAAAAAATATCGAGTTTAGTTACCCCTCGAGGCCCGAAGTTTTAATATTCAAGGACTTCAGTTTGAAAGTATCCACAGGCAGAAGTATGGCATTGGTTGGGCAAAGTGGCTCTGGTAAAAGCTCTGTAATTGCTCTTGTATTGCGCTTCTACGATCCAGTATATGGAAAAGTAATGATTGATGGTAAGTTTTCGATTTAAATTGTTTGGCATTCTCTTGCTTTAATCATTACAGATAAGATGAATAAGCTGCAACAAGGATTCTTTATTTCCTTCTCTCTTTTGGCTCCCTTTCCCCATTCCCTGTGAAGTTTAAGATTTCTCCTCAGAATCCTGTATGGTTTTGAATCAATTAAAGATCACAGAAGCAGAGTAGCTTGCGTTTTAATATCGGAATCTTGCTCAAAGAAGTGCCAAAAAAATTCAGTTTATTTTGCATTTTTAACTTGTCTGATGTCTGGTGAACATTATCTGAAATTTACAGGAAAAGACATCAGGAAACTAAATATGAAGTCTCTTAGGAAGCACATTGGCCTGGTACAACAAGAACCTGCCCTCTTTGCCACAACGATATATGAGAACATTATCTATGGTAAAGAGGGAGCCTCAGAAGGAGAAGTAATTGAGGCTGCAAAGTTTGCTAATGCACACAGTTTCATTAGTTCCCTTCCAGAAGGCTACTCAACCAGGGTAGGGGAAAGAGGAGTCCAACTCTCTGGCGGCCAAAAGCAAAGAGTTGCAATTGCTCGAGCCGTTCTAAAGAACCCTGCAATCCTGCTGTTGGATGAAGCCACCAGTGCCCTTGATGTGGAATCCGAGCGCGTCGTTCAATCAGCTCTGGACAGGTTGATGAAGAACCGGACAACAGTAATGGTGGCTCATCGGCTTTCAACGATAAAGAATGCGGATCATATATCTGTGTTGCAAGATGGGAAGATTGTAGAACAAGGGACACATTCAGAACTTTTGGAGAACAAGGATGGACCATACTACAAGTTGATTAACTTACAGAGGAACCAACATCAACAATAGTAACAAACCTTAAAACACATGACATAAAAGATTGCTCTCTTTTTTTTTTTTGGGTTAACCATTTTGCATAGTTTTTTGTCCCATGTTATGGTTTATTCTACCCTGTTTTGTTTAATTATTGTATAAAATGAAATAATCATGATTTTTTTTATACATATTATTATTACTAAAATGAAAACTTCAAAACCATGGATTTTTGTGGATAATTTCGTATAATAATTATATGTTTCCTTCAGCTGCAGCCTAGGAAACCTTTTATCTATTTCTATGGTGATTACTGAACTCTTTTAGAATTAGTTTTTCTAAAATAATTGCTTATTGCAAAGTTTTAGCTAAATTTTTTTTTATGTTAATCATGTGTAAATTGCAGATGATTCCTACTATCTTTTTGTTAATTTCCCTACTAAGTTGGAATAAAAACTGGAAGGAATAAAAGATAGCATGTGAAATTAATTTCCCTTTGTTAGGTTCCCCCTCCCCCCATTGAACAGCTAAAAAACTGAAATTTTCAATAAAGACATATCAATTGAAAAGAGCTGTCTTTATAACTTATAATTAATTAATCATTGTCCAGTCTCATATTGTAGATTCTAACCTTGGTGATTTCGCAGCTATTAGCGATATAGCTAAGATATGCCCGTGAGCTTGGACCGGATATGGCTTGTAAATTTTTTTTTTTAAAATCATTATCTAGAATGGTTATATATATTTTATCTGAAAAGTAGCCTAAAATTCATTAAATAGACTTGTCCAAAGGTATGTATTTATTGTTCAAAGGTAAAATAATCCTTATAAGTGTATTCTCACAAAAATATAACAAAAACAAACTTGTATGAAACTAATGCGATCAGTTAGAATTCACAAATAAAATTGCTCAGCCTTATTAAACTAAACCAAAGGGTTACAATTCCCAAATGAAGTTCCAACCCAATCAAGGAACCCATATCCAAAATTCCTCATCTATCCTCTTTAATTTCACCAACACAAATAACCATAACCTTAAAATATACAAATCTAACATAACAATGCACAACGAGAAGGGCTTCTACTGTGTTCGAGATTGGTTTTTAGCAACCTTCAATTTCTGCTATTAGAGTTACTATTGTGAGCGAGCATGGATCCAAACAAAGATTCCATCCTTCATCCTTGAGTATGAAATTCCTCCTTACGATAAGTTTTTTTTTCTGATTTTATTTGTTTATCCTCAGAATATTAATTTCCATCCTACTATGAGATTCATATATATCGTTTTGTTTTGACGATGGAAGGTTTGATTTCAGACTTGAACTTGATTACACTCTCCCCCCCAATATGTCATGGTCTCTTTAAATCTAATGTTATATGTTTCAAAAACTAATTTTAGCTCTTTATCGAATTGAATTCAACTTTTTTTTTTTAACTATGATTTGTAAGTGGGGCTTGCCAGTGCTACTTCTCTCTCGCATTTTTTTTATTGCTTTGTTCTACCTATAGAGTGTTCCTTTTGTTAATTATTTGTTACTTTGATTTTCTCATTGTGGTGTTGTTTAACCAATTCTTGTGTTTTCAGCTTGAAGACAGTGATTTGTGGCTTTCAAAGGCACTGATATTAGAACCAAATTGTGGTCTCGATCCTCCGTTTTCTTTGTTGTGGTCCTCATGTCCTTTTCCTTTCTATACTTTTCTTTTCTTCCTTTGAGATAACTTTATGTATTTTTGTCCATTGCAACTTTATCTTTACTGCTTTCATATCATTATAACCCTGTAAAATCTTGAAAATGGCTTGAAAACAAATATTTCTATTACAAATGCATTTGTTATGATAGTTGTAATGGGTTTTGTTTGACTACTGTCATGAAAAGTGTTGCAAAAGATAATTCCAGTGACTTCTCCATTTAACATTACCATTGAGGAGAAAAGAAAATTTTGGTAATGAAAAGATGTACGTTCATGGGCGAGTAGTTTTTTGTGATTGACTGGTGTAATAAGGACAAATTTTCTATTACCATGTTGGATAGTCTTGCTGTTTGTTTGGGTATGAAGATTCTTCTGGCTATTGGAACAACTTATTCAGATACCGGGATAACAAATTTTGGTACTTGCAACCACTAATGATGATTCTATGCTAATGGTTAACATGGGTCAATTGAAATTTTTATGGTTCATAGCTTGGAAATGGCACGATTTGATCTCCTTGCTTTACCTACCCCACCAGCACGAGAATTGGTTCAAAAGGAGATTTATTTAGATTTAAGAAGAGAAGAAAGTGTAGGACCTTCCCCTATTGACAAAGGGAAGAAAAAAGCTACACCATGGAGGATCATTTGCAAAAGAGACAGTTAGACCACCTTCCAAGAATAATATAGTTACAAAAAAAAAATATATATATATATATATTTATATATAGGTGCTTCTTTTGAAAGGGAAAAGTTCAAAATAGTCCAAAGGAAACTCATATAATTGCATCTGATAGTGAAGATGATGATTATATACCACAACAAGAAGAAAAAACAATCCTTTAGATTGTAACTCATTTTTTTTATTTAGAATTCGAAAGGAGCGATGATGAGAAAATATGGAACAATTTTTTATAATTAAAGGCCTACATTAGAGACAACTGGCATTGGGAAAACCTACACAGGTGAGACTCGAACAAGGCATAGAACTAACTTGGAAGAACACCATGTACAGAACTAGTGAATTTATTGGAGAAAGTTTGGACATATCTATTACAAATTCAGATTATGAATTTGATGATCTTGCCAACAATAGTGCATCTGACAGAGATGATCAATCAAAAAGAAAACTAGTATATGAGTGGTTTAGGCCAGAGGTGGAAATGGAGAACCCTAACTTCAAGTTGGGGATGATTTTCAGTAGCAAGTACAGCTAAAACAAATAATTACTTCTCATAAAAAATGTGAAGCATATCAAGGTCTCGAGGAGTGAACCTGATAAAATCAAAGCAATATGTCTTGTCAAGAACTGTGAGTGGTTTGTGTGCTCATCTAATTTGAGGGATTCAACTGATTAGCAAATCAAGACTTTAATGTCAAAGCACACATGTGGAAGATCTTTCAATCCAAGAATACCAGGAACATACATGGCAAAAAGGTATCTTGAGGATTTTAGAGTCAAAAATGGAATTGTAATAGAGGATTTTATTGTAAAGGTCCACAAGGAACTTAACTGTAGTATCTCAATACATGCTGCTATAGAATAAGAAAGAACACCATTGAGATGATTGAGGGTAAGTATAAAGACCAATACACAAAATTATGGGATTATGTTGAAGAGCTTAGGAGATCCTGTCGAGAAGGTTGCTGAGAAGGATGAGAGATTTTTTTAGGTTTTATTTAACACTTGGGGCATTAAAAAAGCTATTTTTTTAAGGGTATAGGAAAGTAATTTGCATGAATGGTTTAAACATGAGGGGTCCTTATCTCTAGGTGTTGTTGACTACAATTGGGATTGACCCAAACAATTCAAGTTATCCCAATAGCAATAGCTATTGTAGAGATTGAAAATAATTCCTCTAGGAAGTGGTTCATTGAAAGCTTAAAAGTTGATCTTTGCATTACAGATCAAGAAAATTTTAACATTGATGTCTGACAGACAAAAAGGAATGCAATATCTCATCTTGGTTTTAGTTAAATTATTTATATGCATTTGTCATCTAATTGAATTGACCTGATTCTTATTAATGTAGGGACCTATTCCAATTGCTGAGGCTTTCTTGCTAGATGTTGAACATCAACATAAAACATTTACACAATAACTATAAGAAACTATTTACAGGAGATGTGTTGAAGAACTGTGAATGGAATTGTGCAAGGGAAACACATCCTAACAGGTTCATTGAAACATGGAATCGTTGAAGATGATAAACGAGGTAGCGTACAATTGATTGAACACAAGTTCTGATCCTTCTCATTAGTCATGGTCTCATTTTAGAACAACCTCTAAGCTTGATTTGCTATTGAATAACTTGTGTGAGAATTTCAACAGCACCATTCTTAGAGCAAGGTCAAAACCAATATTTTACATGTTGGAGTCAATTGGGACATATCTCATGTCAAGGCAAGATAAAAAAAGGAGTGGATGAGGAAAAAAGATAGGTAAAGTATGTCCCAAAATAGCTAAGTATGTAGAGAAATTAAAAAATATGTTAGCTGCATTTATTCCAAGGGGGGCTGGGAACAATAGGTACTAAATGGAACATGTGGTGGATGAGATTTATATAGTAGATTTGGTTGCAAAAAAATGCTAATGCAAAAAATGAGACTTATGTGGAGTGCCATGTGTCCATGCTGTTAGTGCAATTGGTTGTCAAGGAGATGACCCAAAATGACTATGTGAACCAATGTTATAACATAGAGAAGTATATGAGAGCTTATAGTCTTGTGGTGAATCTTATTAGTGGCCAAAGTTTGTGGCCTACTACTAAAAGGTACCTTTTATGCCACCTAAACATCTTAAAATGTCCGGAAGGCCTAAGAAAGATAGGAGGAGGGAGTTGGATGAGCATGGGGGAGATAAAAATAGGTGACAAAATATGTCAAACAATAGATCAGTATGAATTGTAGCAAATGTTTATCAAAAAGTCACAATGCAAAAAATAGTCCAAAACGGGATGTGTATACAAAATCTGAACAAGAAGCGAATAGGGTTGATGTGGCTAGAAGTATGAACAAATGCAAAAAAATGTGGCAAATTGGGACATAATAGAAGAACATGTGGCAGAGATAATGGCCCATTTGATTCTACCTTGGCCGGTGAAGATGCAAATGAGCCATCTTTAACTCAAGTTTCTAGTGTATAAGAGCTTCATTATCTATCATATCTATTTCTGATTTTTTCCCCTATTTAAGTGCCTTGGACTCTATCATAAAGTTATATAATTCTTGTAGGTGTCTCAAGCTGGCAGCACACAACTTAGTGATGTTGGACAACAAGCTTGACAAGATAATATGAGTGTTTTCCTACTTTTTCTTTCATTCTAGTTTTTTATATCACATCAAAGCTATACTCTAAATTCTTGCAGATGACTGAAAATGATAACACAATGCTTGGTGAAATTTGACAACAAGTGGGTTTCTACAATGTAAGTATCGCTCATCAATGAGAGTTTTTGTTTATGTATTATTTACTTGAATGAATTTTATTAAATGATGTTCTTGACATGTGCAGGATAGTCAAAATGAAAGTATTGAAAATGTTCGTCAAAACCACCTGCAAGAGAACTTGAAAACAATGGGAATGTAAGGGTGCGTTTGGTTTTTATCCTTAGTAATGAGGACTTGGAATGAAACAAGAAAACTTGTCCATTTCATATATTTGATTGGGAAACACAAAAATTTTTTTTCATTCTTAGGAACAATTTTTTTGCCAAAAACCAATGCCTCCAAAAGTGGGGGCTGATTTTTTTGTTCCTATGAACAAAATAATAATTTGACAAAAGTATCTCCACATTTTTCATATAATTTCGAAACACCCAACCCAACCCACCCCACCCCACCGACACCACCACCCCCAACCCATTCCACCGGCACAGTAGCAACAAACCCCTACACCCCCCACCCCACCCCACCAGACCCACCCACAAACTCGAACCATTGTCTCCCAAGTCAATCAAGACTGCTTGTTTTCTCTGTTACCCTTCACCTCAAAAAGGTAATTTAACATATAGATAATTAATTATTTGTTTTGTCCATTGCAACCAAACGAATTGTGCATAGTGAACAGGAACATTTTTTTTGTTTTGTCTATTACAACCAAACACCTTATTGAGAAAATTTTTTTTTTTGTTCTATCCATAAGTTTTTTGTCCTGTGCTGTCCGCTCCCATGGTGGACATTAGCCAATCGCATCCTAAGTGAATTTATTTTAGATGAAAATTCTTGTTTCTATTAATGACTTTTATATTTACATGTTACTAATTGCCATTATTTTATATGATTTACAGGCTACAAAAATTATCAAAAAATGTAAGATGTGCAGAAAAGTTTGGCATAATAGGCAAACTTGCAAGACACCTAAGAGAATTAGATGGTGTTAGCAAGAATTTAATTTTTTTTCAATTTTCCAAGCCAGTGTGCAATAGTATTTTTTTGTTTAATTTGATAGTTGGAAATAGCAGATGATTATGTTCTACTAACTGGATTGTTATTTTGATATAATGATGCTATTTAGACAAATCAGCTTCAACTTGATTTTCTAGATTATTGTTCACTATGGTTGATGTTGGAACTTGATTTAGGTGGACATGTGGTTTTGAAAAGAATGTTGCAAAGGTTTGCCCTTTGTAAATTTCTATCCACCTCTATCCACAAACTCATATTTATTGATATTATATTATCCCATTCCCTATTGGTTTTTATCTCACTAGTGTGCAAATAAGAAGTGCTTTGAGGATACTAGAAAAAAGCTTCTCCATGGGAAGAAGTAGGGAGCAATTGGACGTACATACTAAATTGCAAGAGAAGGACCTTTATCTGACATCTCATGGTAACTTTACCTTTATTTTGGTTTTGGAGACCAGTGATGAGCATTGGAAAAGTTCTGACCATGACACCAATTTGGGGTTCATCAGGCCTTGAATGACATTGACTATTTTTATTCTAACTTCCATGTGATATTGTTTAGTGAATTTTATGAAGTTGACGAAGCAAAATCATCATGTACAGAAGCATGACAAAGTGTGGGTTGACATTATCCCCATTTCATTCAACTTATTTGAGTTTCATTCATCTATTTATAGTTTCTCAAACTATTGTGATCCCTCTAAGATTTGTGTGTTAGATGGAACTGTGTAATTTTATGTATTGGATTTTGTCACGAAATATGGAGGCAAAACAGGTTTATTTAGGAACTTCTTGGTATAAATTTTGTGCCCCTCTGAATTTTAATTTTTGATGTCAACTCTTTTGCCTAATCATTTTCAGTGACTATTCTTTCACAAGTCTAGCAATGTAAATGCGTAGTAATCAGTAGTGACTCAACTCCACTACAATGTTTTTCTTTTCATTTCTTAGATTCCTTTAGTTTAGATTTTCCAGTTCTAAATTAATTTTATTGCTATAAATTTTGATTTGTTGGTCCTAATCCATTTTCATTTAGGAGTGGAAAGAAAGGAAGAAATTTCAAAAAGGTGTCATTGTAGGGATTAGTGTTGATGTATTTGTATCATAGACAGATGCATGAAAGTGGTAGATAACTAGAGGAGGCTTTGCAATGTCAAAGATCATAGTATTTACTATCTCAAAATCCACAGCATGAATACTAGTATGTTTGTGGCTTGTTTCACTCGCTGTTTCTAGTTACATAATACTAGTACTACTATGTAACTAATTATGCCTCTTCTTCAATCTTAATATTATGAATTTTGACCATTGTCAATAATTTTCTTCCAAAACCACTACTCTTTCCAAATTTGGTGCATCAACTCAATTGGCACATTCTTTGCTTTTGGCAGTAACAAATGGACAAATATGGTCATCATTGCAATTTATCCACCAAAAAAGAAGAAAATCCTAGATTTATGGCAAAGCATTACTAGGAATGTCTGCCCAATAAAGAAAGTGAAGAGAAAACCCATTGCTAGGGTAATACTCTATGCTGCAGACCTTTTTTCCAGAGGAAATATTTCACTTCTAACTAACCAACCTAAACAACCCCAAGATAGACAAAAACTAGCAACATAAATGCAAATCAAGATGAGTACTAAAATCCCATAACCTTACACATCCTTCCATGATCCATTAGCCATTTGTATCCACCGAATTCTTTCTCATAAATCCATATAATAATACTGAACAAGCCATGGATACTCACTTTCATTTAAGCAAAAATACAAATAAAGGTGGACTTTACTTAGCATGTCTATTTGAAATATGAGTTGGAGATGGTGAAGCCTATTCCACTTTCAATCTCACATTTTCAACTACACTAATTCTCAAAACAAAATGATTACACTTTGTAATCATAACTACTTTTTGGAAATTGAGGCAAAAAAAAAAAAAGATACATGCAGACAAGAAAAACTATTTTAGAACACATATCCAGAATCAATTGCTTAGATAAATTGGTCTTCTCTTCTTCTAACTTATTAAGCTTCTTAACAAGGCCATTGTTAATGCGAGTTGATTCCTTGTTCGTGGGGGGCCGGGGTCAACCCACTCAAAAAAACCACAACCTCCTCCGTTTAAGCCATAAATAAACAATTGAGGATAAATCATAAGCCCTTTAAATTTGAAAAGAAAATTATTCGATGAAGGATTGATTACCAAATAAATTTCTTACATGATAATTGTCATAACCAAAAAACCTTCTTTTGGGGTTTGGATTTGGTCCAGGATATTTGCATTGTTAATGGATTTCCACAGTAGTAACTCTTTTGATAGCCTATTGATTATGACAATGAGTTAGGAGATGACATTGTCAAAATTAATCAAACCAGATGAGTGAGAGTCCTTCATTACTTGATTCTGGTTTGAGGTAGAGAGGAAACTAACAAGTTCTAAAGAAAAGTTGACTAAGGGTTAGTTTCATATGGGTAGGTTTTAGTTTCTTTTTTTATGGGAAAAGATTTAGAATGATTATTATGCCATGAACAATAAGCACGTGTCTTTTACATAGAAACAGAGTAGTCTGATTCCGTAATGGGGTGTGGTGAATGGGTACAAATAAAGCCACGTAAATTCATTATCTATATAAATAAATAAAAACAAAGTTTATTGGTATTATGAATTAAATGTAAATAGTTTATGTACACTTTTAACTATTTTCCCTTAATTGAAATTTCTAAATATTTTAATGCTGTGTTTTATAAAAAATACCCATGCATCATACCGGCAATGAAAGTTAGTTTCTAATATATTACACGAGAAATTGGTTGAAAAAAGTACTCTTAACCATTTTTTATTTCCTTAAATATATTTTTAAATTTTATATCCAGACCCTAACTTTAATTAACTGAAAAAAATTTTCTTTTTTTTCCTGAAGTAAAAGAGGATACAATCTATTATATATATATATATATATATATATATATATTAATACACACACATATATTTAAAATGAAGATCCCAAAATCAACGAAAGTTCAAGAAATTTGAAATTTCTAAATTTCAAATAGCCACATATTTTTTTGATATTAATGATAAAAAAAACTAAATTCATATTCAATGAATATAAGTTTTATATTTAATTAACCTAATCTTTTATTCATAATCTTTTATATTTAATGAATATAACTTTTAAATATAACGAACATAATCTTTCCTATTTTATTAAAAAAATATTATTTTTCTCTTAAATAGACTTCATTATTTATAGATATGAATATAATATTTTATATTTTATTAAATAAATAAAATATATTAAGTTAAAAGTCACATATTATAATTTTTGATAACTATTCAATAAAAACATGTCAATTGAAAAAAATTTTCTTTTTGATAATATATGTCTAAAAGAGTCATATATATACTTTATCTAAAAGATATCTAAATATAGACATGTTTTCCAAATTCCAACTATCATACAATCACAGGAATTGAGAAAAAAAAAATATTTTTCTGACCTTTTTTCCCTTCTTATCATGTCAAGAAAAAAATAAAATAAAAAAATCATTTCAAGAATATTCTGTCTAAACCATTATTTAATTTTCTGATTAGTTTGTTATTATTTCAATATATATTATAAAAGTTGTCTGCGCAAGACGCGGTTGCTATACCTATCTTATATTTAAAACACAAATTCAACAACTAAAAAATTGGAATTATATACGTCCCAGCTCTGCCACTGGAACTCCCAAGACCGCTTGAGAAGACCAGGTCCAATCGAGTGGGCCATTCTGTGCAGTCAAGAATAATCACTGTTCCCTGGCTTGTCAAAAATGAATAATGGCAGCAAGATGCATATCTGTCCCATTTATTAATTTCTTTTGGCCCGTAATTTGGCTGATCCGTTATTCTTGGACATTTTCCAATTTCACTAATAAAGAATTTATATATCTTTTATTTTATATATATATATTCTATAAATTAATTTAAAAGATAAATTAAATTTTAGTTATACATGGTTTAGAGACACTTGTCCTATTTTGATTAGTGATATGAAAAATATCGAAGAATATATAAATTAGAGTATTTCCAAACTCCTTTGTCCAAACTTCAATATTTTTGAGGGGCAAAAAAACTAAACAGTGAAGTTTAAATAAGTTATTCGTTTTTGTTATTATTTATAAATTATTGGTTATCATTTTATCAAAATTGAGATAATATTCTTTTTTTTAAAATATTCTCATTTATGATTCTAATCATTCTAATAATCGTATTTAGAGAAAAGAGATAAAGACATGGGTAATATGGTAAAAAATTACAAAAATATATAAAAAATTAAAAACAATGACTTATAATTAGTTATAAATAAAGTAATTATAATGATTTATAAATAGTGACGGGGGAAGTATATATTACAACTAATGTCAAAAACAACATTGAAAATCCCCTCATAAATTTTTTTCAGATAAATTTTTGAATTCCCCCGATAATAATGCTTTTTTTTTTCTAGTAGTGAAGGAATATTTATGCAAAATAGATATTTAATCACATGAAATATTTGTCCACCATATTGAAAAAAATATTGTCTAACATTTATGCAGCTAGGCAAATATCTTTAATTAGTATTGAGATTTCTTGTATCAGTGAGTTATGAACTCTTAAACTAAATTAAGAGAAGCACACAAGAGTTCACCGTATCCGATATACACCATGGCATTTATATATACACACACTTCTATATGCTACCACTAACGTTTCTATTTATTATAAGTCATTGGAAGTAATTTTATCAAAATTAAAGTAATATTTTTTTTTTCTTAAAATGTCTAGGTTTATGATTCTCAAAAAGAAAAAGAGAGAAAAAACATAGATAGTAAGTAAAAAATTAGTTAAAGACCCCAATAAACTCATAACAATTATTTATAATTAATGATTAAAAAAGTGAATTTAAGTAACCTACAAATAAAAATGTTATAATTTATATATAAACATCCCCATCTTCTTAACTACCGGATCTGGTATATATTGACAAAATGGGACAAATGATGTCAATCTGCAGCCTGGAGCTTTAGGGTTACGCTGCTAATTGTATGCATCTACAAGGAACTGACAAGGCAGTGACAAAACACTACGGTTGGGCTGAAATTACAGCAATTTTTCTTGCCATTTCCATATATGGTCGACCTTTGAATTTCTGACTATAATTAATTTACCTGTTCCAGAGACATTAGATCTTGAATATGACTGATAGTGCCATGGACCGATATTGAGTATACATGAAGAGAATTGCATCATGAGTTTGTGTATTTTCTTGTGATTCACGTAAACCGTGTCTTTTCCCTGTCCCTGAAATCGTTTTTCTATTTTCTTTTGCCTATTAGGCATTACACTTTCTTTATCCCAAATTAATTAAAATTATAATTTTGACATATTTTTTGAATATTTGATTGAAAGAGTTTGATCAACTCATTTTGAATATATCAATATCAATTCTTTCTTAAAATTTTAAAATTGAAATAATTTTAAAATATTTAGAATAGAGACATTTAATTTCAAAATGATGAGAGAATATATATATATATATATATATATATATATAACATTAAGGAACATATAGGGATGTAATCCAGTGGTTTGGACGTACAACATACATAAAGCAAGTCATGAGTTCAACTTAATCAATTCTAATGTTCATGATTTTGGTTTGAATATCACTTGTAAAATATATATATATATATA
>JAWZTD010063419.1:0-33761 GCA_035221335.1 Echites panduratus | reverse complement strand
ACAAACCAAATGAGAACAACCATGTTTTTGCCTTACTATTGAGAACAGTTGAGCATTGGTGTTTTATTAGCAATATTTTGTTGTAATTGTGGAAGGGAACATGTTTTATCTTTCTATATTTATTCTTATTTGAGGGCAAGTAAGGTTTAAGTGTGTGTGGGGGGGGGGGTATGTGTATCATATTGATCTATGTACAGGTTGGTGAAAAAAAAAAAGAAAAAATACATATTAAAAATGATGAAGAAGAAGAAGAAGAAGAAAAAGAAAAGAGAGAGCTCAAAAGGTTGATAGAGGAAGGAATTTGTGGAGAAAATGTGTTTTAAAATGAAGTTAGGGTAAAATTACATTATTATTTGAATTTTCCCCAATGCTCTTTTATTCTCCAAAGTTGTTACCTAGCTATTATCCTTATGATTCCTTTCTTTTTCCTTAACCACATTACAACCTTTAATAAAGTCCTCTTGATTTGTGTTTGCATGTGTACTGGTAGTGCAAATTTTAATGTGGATTGAGCAAAATACAAACCATTTATAAACACTTGAGAGATTGAGAGTATGTTTGGTGAGGGGTTATCATTCTTGATTCTCTTATTTCAATTTAAGGTACTTCACAAGTTAGTTTGAGATGTGGAAGGTTTGATTTATTTGAGTTGTAATCTTTTGAACTTAGATTATATTTTTGTTCACTACTTTTGCATTTTTAATATCAATTGAATGGTGAATGTTTTGTTTGCGTGTTTGTTATGTTTTATAGATTGAATTTCTATTTTGCCCGGGACATGCAAAAGATAAGTGAAGATGAATTTGATCATGATTAATTTTATATTTAATCAATTCTTCATAATTAATCTTTTGCACATCTATTGTGCTTAATTGGATATAATAGACAAGATCTATTTATTTGGACTTTATAGAATATAATTGAACTCCACAATAATTCTTTAATTTTGTACAAATTTTGTATTTATGCCATATCTTGAGTTCCAGTATCCAAATATTATAAATTATATCTTGTTGGAAAGTTAAGAGATAGATCTACAATTAATACTAAAATTGGCTGACAGGTCAAAACCGTGTCATTGCCGTCTAGAATGGACAGAGTTGCACATTTTGACTGTAATGTGGGCGGCCGAAGTCTGAATGGATTGAAACAAATTACGGTGGAAAGCTTAAACAACTAGCTACAACTTTGATAAAGAACACAAAGTCATAATTGTAATCTTTGAAGTTGTTTTGTCCAGTACAATATGAAGGATGATCCAGTTAAATTTTGCAGCATAAATTGTTATAAATTAGTGGGGTTTTCTATCTCTTTGGGAGGAATTCAAATTAGGAATGCAGTAGGGAGTTCAAAAGGAGTTTTCAACAGTTCATCGGGAGTGTTTTTTTCTTATTTTTCCAAAATTATTACTTGTCTTCATTTCTCTACAATTATGCAATTCTAAGATCAAGACTAGTCCAAGTATTTGAAGAATTCCGGTTTGGCTTGAGAACTTGATTTAATATTTGAATTGATTTAAATGTCTTTCTCTTCTTGATTATATCATTTTACATGAATGGAGATCTTTGTTTATGTATTTTCAATTTAATTGAGTTGTAATCAGTTATAGGAGATCTTTTATGATCAATTGCATATTTGATAGAGAACAAATTGCAGATATGTGATTTGGATTAATATATGCTAGTTTTAAACTAGTTTTCATTGATAAATTATGCTATTGTTCATTTGTTAATTGTTGATTAGTTGAATTCTAGGTGATCATCTTGTGGAGAATTGATTAGTGCGAGATCTCAGCTAATCAGGTTAATCAGATAATTAAGTTCAATTTATCTTGAGTGTTTAATGCTAAACTAAACAGAATCTGGATAGCTCTTGGACTGGTAGCTTTATAAATTTATTTTTCTTAATTTTGAATTTATTCTCTTAAATTTTCGCAAATTGAAACCCCCCAAATCTATAGTACACTTAATATGTTGAATACACAAATTTAATCCTTGAGAGAAACGACTTGGGTTGTTGCTAATACTA
The DNA here is from genome assembly GCA_035221335.1 of Echites panduratus. Taxonomy (NCBI): domain Eukaryota; kingdom Viridiplantae; phylum Streptophyta; class Magnoliopsida; order Gentianales; family Apocynaceae; genus Echites; species Echites panduratus. Next base: position 31,733 of record JAWZTD010063419.1, on the reverse strand, counting down.
CAAATATTTAACTTAATTGATTTCTATTCGAGTAAGGTTCGACAGCCTCACATCTAATTTGGCCCCCGTTGCAGGGGATTAGAAGGTGTATTTGAGCATATTAAGTGTTTTGTAAATTTTACTAATTGTTTTCTTTTCTATTTTTATTGTTTGTCTTGTAGGATTTGAAGAAAAATTTTGGGCAGTTTTCTGTTCAAAAGTTTTTGCCTTGAAACCCCCTAAATCTATAGTACACTTAATCTGTTGAATACACAATTTTAATCCTTGAGAGAAACGACTTGGGTTGTTGTTAATACTATAAATTTTTAATTGAATTGATTTCTATTTGAGTAAGGTTCGACAGCCTCACATCATTAGTTCTACCTTTAATGTTTGTGACCTTTCTCCTTTTGATGTAGATAATGATTGCGACTCGAGGACGAATACTTTTGAAGAGGGGGGGGGATGATGGAGATAAAGTTCCTAAGATACCTTCAGGACCTATAACTAGAGCTAGGGTTTCAAAGTTGAGGAAAGTTTTGGTGACATTCATTCAAGGAAAGGAAGAACACTTTGATTTTGAAGACATTTGGAATGGAACTAAACTTGAGGATGAAAATGGAAACATGAAGCTGGAATATATCGATAATTGAAGGTTTAGAAAGCTCAATTTCATGCCATGAAAGCATCAATGAAAAGGGAAGTGGAATGAATCAAGAAGGCATGAAGAAATAAAGTAGAAAGAAGGCTGCTACGATTGCTACATTACCCTGCTACAGTGAAATATTTTTTGTCTTTCTTGTCTTTAACTTGTTTTAACGGGTGTTTTATGAATTGCAGGATAGTTTAGAGTTCCATTACTATATATATATATATATATATATATATATATGTATCATATCTTGTAAGTTGAAGACAACTTTGAATAACCTAAAAACATATTTCTCCTTGAAAGCAAATTCATGCAAGATCAAATTGATCTTCTTGATAGAGTCTTGATATGAACTAACTAGGTTTATTGAAAGACATCTTCTAAGGCATTATTTCACTTTGTTTTAGGGTGTAGAATGTCTTATAAAACTTGTTGATTGGTTAAGGTTTTTAATGATCTTGCTCAATCTACTACTAAACTTGAATCTTGGGAAATTTGTTTCATTGTAAGTTGTTCTAAGGATTGAACCAATAAATTGAGAAACTTCAATCCAAGGAATCACATCACCTGGGGGTCGCAGAACTTTTCTTTAATGATCACAAAGACTAGTTAAGGAAACGTAGCACACTTCAACAAGTAAACTCTTAAGAGAGATCCAATCAAAGATTGGCAAGATATACTTTCTTTCAATCATACCATATCACACAGGATACAATCGATTTCCATCATGACACGATTCCTGAACTCAAGAAAATTGATTAGCCTTCATCTAAATAAGAGACGGAGAACACAAACCAAAGGTATGAGAGAATATACTTAGGAATACAAGGACTCTCATCTTTTAACTCTTTTGTTAATTGACTTGATCGTCGGAGTTTCCCTAGGGCGCATGCTCTGGTCATTCGCTTCCTTTTCTGATTTGTTCCTACAGGTGTCATTGTAGTGGGGTGACCCGAAGGTCCAATTTGGCCTCCATCAATAACATAATATTCTTTCCCTGATAATTAAAATAATTTTATAATCTTTATTATAGTAATTATAATTTACTAGTTTATCTTGGTAGATTCATCTCTACCAAAAAATGGAGTCTTTTTTTTAAGCAGTCTCTTGGCCAGACTCACACACGTATCTCAACTATACCGCTAGTAGTTGTAAGTTCACAAAAGTTAGAATCTGCAACAAGATTGAGTTGAATCCACAACATGCACTATGCTTGTTTAACCTCTGAACCACTCAACTACACCCTTGGTATCAAGTAAAAACCATAATTCGATCACAAAACCTCTCATTTGAAGCAGGACTATCCACCACTATTGCCCAATAGCAATTTTTGTCTACTTAAAACACTTCTATTTATGAAAACATAACATTTCAATTAATTTTTTGTATTTTTCTTAAATACTCCTAAACTTAAAAGGTCAATAATGATTAAAATATATTCTTTACTCATCTAAATCTAACTTAATAATTAATATCATTAATTAAAGTTAAATTTAATGAATTATAAATTAATTTTAATTAAATTGATTAGAAATTAAAGTATATAATGCGTAAATATTTTACTTTTTTTCCTTAATTATATGCACGTATTAATATGTAGACATGTTCTTTATATAAATGTAATAATTTTTACATACATGTGTGTCTTTGTTTAATTATAATATTACAAAGGATTTTAAGCTATCTAAAATTTTACTAACGCACAAAAATTTTATTAGACAAGAAATTATTTTAAATCAATGTGGCTGATCTAATTGAAATTGTTTTATTCATTTCACAACAACGAGATTTCGAATCTCCATTCTAAATCATTTATTCATTTTAACTATATATTTTAGACTATCAACATTTTTAGGTTTTTTTTGTTTGATTTCTTTTTTAAAAAAATACTTTAAAAAAACTATCTAAATCAATTAAAATAATGTTAAGAGATTCCATCACTATAAATTGATTTTTTATAATGAAACCTCTATTTCATAAATTTTCTTGATGGTTTGTACGTCACTTTAATTAATTATACTGACAAAATGTTCCCATCAGCATATACATCATTACAGTGATTGATGTTTCCGTCAGCATATATTCAGGTTTCATTGAAAGTAAAATAAATAATAATAATGCATATGTCCTTCTAATTAAGTGTAAAAAACACATGAATATTCTTTGAAAGCATCTCTAACAAATAATTGAAAAGTTGAATTGACATTGATGGAGCTCAAAAGACACCACCAGGTCACCCCGTCACAATGGTGCCTGTAAGAACAACGACAGGAAGAGTGGGATCACCAGAGTAGGTTGCTACCTTTAGGAGAACTTCAATGATCAAGTTAGAACGGATTGTATGGGATGTAAAATCAGAGAGGGTCAGTGACTTCTTTGTTGAAAGTGTAATTACTTAGATAAAGAGTATTCTAAATTGAAAAGTTACCTGTGATATGTGATCAAGCTTTCTTTAAGTGGATAATTGATTCCCTTGAAATTATGAGTAGTTTCCGAATTGGAATCAATTAGGATCCCTTGTAATTCGAGTTGATTGTGGGAAGTGTATCCCGCCAATCTTGCAATGATCTTTTTAAGAAATTTCCCTGTTGAAGTGTACCTTGTTTCTTTAATAAGTCTGGGCAATCATTAAGGGTACATCCCATGACCTTTAGGAGTCTTGTAGAGCTTGCTAGAGACCTTGATGGTGGTCTGGCGACGTTGTATTTGATCCAGCAACCTTCATCTCTGCCATAATTCAAGACTTGGTGGCCGCGGAGCTTACTGAGATGAACATAGGTAGTGGATTAAGTTTTAAGACCTTCATGAGGTGTATTGTTTGTTAGGATCAAGCAAACCCTTAAAGACAATAACAAATAATAAAGAAACTATGTAGAGAAAATAGGAAATAACAACACAAAGAGATATAAGTGGTTCGGCCAATTAGACCTACGTCCACGGGCGAAGAGGAGCAAAGTATTATTAATATGAAGAAGAATATAGGTCTTGGAGAATTACCCCACAAACCCAAGAGAGGAAGAGAGAACTCAAGAGTATACAAAAAATCTCTTGGTTGGTGCACTTGAACTAAGGACTCTTGCCTTTTATTTATAATAATCAATGAAGGCTAAATTTCCTAACAAAAACGATGTGGGATACAAGTCACACGAAACAAATCTCCACCTTGACTTGCATCCTGGATCACAAACAACAGATTTACTCCACCTTCTAGGCAAAAAATTCAATGAGCCAAGTCATACATAATGAATGTCAACTAAATCCAATCAATGCATAAACTAGGACACAGGAAGAGGTTTCGTCAACATGTTAGCAGGATTGTCCTTCATGTAAATCTTCTGAATTGAGATTCTTCCTTCAGCAATAGTTTCTTGAATGAAGTGACGTTACATCAATGTGATTTGTTCTCTCATGATACATCTAGTGTCTAGTCAAGTGAATGACACTTTGACTATCACAGTTGATGGGGGACAAATCGGTCCACACCCCGCTCTCTTGGTTTCTGTAAGAAGAACATGTTGAGGAGAAAATGGAATCACCAAAGAGGGCTGTCGCTCTATGATACACTCCGACGATCAAGTCAGTCATCAGAAAGAGTTGAGTAAGATGGAGAGTAGACATTAGTAGACTGGATGTATTCTCCTTACCTGTTGATCTGTGATCATAATCTCTTATTAGGGTGGAAATCAATCAATCTCCTTCAAATAAGGAGTCGTATCCTCATGGAGATCAATTGTATCCCGTGTGATCTAGTTGATGTGATTTTCGAAATTGGATTGATATTAGAATGCAATCAATATCAAATATCATAATTCACAGAATTCAATTAAGGTTTTTGTTTGGTTAATTAGAATGACCAATTAAGCTAGTTCTTCATCAACTATTCTCTTGATTTGCAAAGACACATCAATACCTCAACCAAAGTAATTGATAACCCATTTGTAATCACTCAAGAATCCTAAAAGAGTTTCCTAAGATCTCACAAGTTTGACCAAGTTGATCAGAAAAATTCTCTCGAAGAGAAGATGTAATTTGATTCAAAATAGATTAGTTTTGTCTGAATACAAAATAAGGAGTATTTATAGTATGGTAAACATCTAAACCCTAATTAAGACATTCTAGGTTGTCAATTACACAAAATAAACTTAAATATATGTCTAAAGACAATTTAAAACCTCACAAAATGTTATTAAATCGCTGCTGGAAATGTGGTGTCCAGCGCCGGCAAAGGTAGATCTGCCTCGGATGCTTCTCATCATGTCCTGTTTGGAGCCAGACAGTGCATCGGACACTGTGCCGGCTAGTTACTAGAACGATAGTAATTCTGGTCGAAATTGGTCCGACTCCTGATGCTTTGTTCTTGACGGTTGATGGACCCTCCTCCACCATGATTCTTCATCATTTTGGCTTCCTTTTATCATCCTTTCACGTAGCTTTGATTCCTCAACATCTTGGAAGATTTCTTAGCTTGAATTGCAGCTTTCACTCGTCCTCATGGTTGATATATTCCATTTCTTCAATTCAACTTGATTTTCTTCAAACTTAGGCTTATCAAAGATGGTTTCCAAATCAAACAATGTTTCCTTTATTTGCATGAATGTGATGAATGCCTTCCTCATTTTTGATGCCTTTGATCTTGTGATTGGTCCTTGTGGCAATAAAGGAGCTAGGTTTCTGTCACTAGTGAGATTGAAAGAAGGGGTATCTAGTCAATCTTTGATCTTGTTCTCCCTTTGGGAGTTTACTTGTTGGAGTGTGTTACATTTAATTAACAAGTCTTGGTGATTGTTAGGAAAGCATTTCATGACCCCCAGAGGTCTTTGGGGAGCTCTCTGGAGAGCATGAGGATGGCCCACGCATTTCAAGGATGTCCATGGACCTATATCTCTGCCATAAGTCTCTGATTTCATAGGTCGCGAGGCTTACTGAGATAGTAGGAGTTCATGGTCATACATGAGTACCTTTGTGAGGTTTTAATAGTGTATGTTTATAGACCTTCTTAGGTTTGGACCATAGAATAGATTGGATCAGATTTTTATTCTATGATTTAGGTTTTTATGTAACTGGGCCGAGTCTTTTGGGTTGTACCAGTTCTGTCCATAATTTTCCCCTTTGAGCCTAGCGACCGGAAAAGATTAAATGATTTGGAAACTGAAACATCATAAATTTAGTTGTTGTACCTTTTCGTTTAAGGTATATTAAAGGTCGTTGGAAGCTCAATGATCTAAACTATGTTGTTTAGTTTGTTTGATTTAATAGCTGCATTAATTTCTGATTTTGGCAACCAATAGGAGATAGTGGCATCTCTTGGGAACTTAATTTTGAAACTCTAACGTCACCAAAAATCTTTAGGATATGAAAAGATTTAACCTTTTTAGTTTTCCTCCTTTATAAATTATCTTCCTTTTGGGTTATCTATTTTACTGTGCAGTACTTCTAGAGGTCTTCTACTTTCTTCAAGGCTCTTCTTTTTCTTCTTCTTATTTACCCAAATTTCTTACTAGTTGTGTTCGTAATGGTATTCCTTGGTACTTCTTCTTCTGAATCTCCGATGGCTAAGGTTGAGAGTTCGAACTCTGATAGGGACTGGACGACTCTTCAACCAAATGAATTTGATGAAATTGTTGGTAAGCTTTTTCTTGTTGAAGTTGAGAACTTTGGGTTGGTTTGTACCTTTCGGCACCGTGCCTTTAAGGCATATGATCCTTTTGGTCAGGGCCTTCGTTGTCGTCGTAGTGATGTGATTGGCATGGCTAGAAAACTAAAAAAAAAAGGTCTAACTTGAAGACAACATTCATTGGAGAATTAAAGACTTACTAGTTCCATTAACGCAAGTTTGAAGAAGAAAGAAGACAACCGTTTATAACAAACTTGAAGTTGAAGGCCATGTGAGACAAACCCTAACACTTTATGAAGATAATGGATGTCAAAAACTAGAGTAATGTCTCATTTTTCTTGGCTCAAATGTGCTCAATTTCATGCCATAATCTTGCCATGACAACTTGGTTTAAAATGGGCTTCAAGTTGGCAAGAAGAATTCTCAAAATTGGTGCTTAAAAGAGGTGAAACAATTTTGTCTTGAGCCCGGAAGCTTCTGTTTGGCACCAAGATGAATGGAGGCCCAATTTTGCTAGAAAACAGAAGGTTTCCATCTTGCTATAGTAACTTTGTCAGATGCCAGACAGCTACAGTGACTGAGTTGCTGCAGTGATTTTCTAGCAGCGAATTTCATTCTTTTCCTTTCCTTTTCAACTTGTATTTTCTTTATAGTCTGGGGCCTCATTTGCAATTTATTTCCTACTTTGTCTAGTTAGTTTTCGGCTTATTAAAAGCTATTCTTCCTTGTATCAAACACAACAATTTTTACAACCATGAAATGAGAGAACGTTTTCTTCTCCGTTCCTTGAGCAAAACCTAGACCTCTGGGTCTTTGATTTGTGAGATTCTTGCAAACCTCTTCAAGGGTTCTTGTAGAATTACACTAGGGCTATCAATTACTTGGATTATGGTATTGATTAGTTTTCCAAATCAAGAGTGGTTGATGTAAATATATCCCATAGGTAATTCTAACTCTCCAAATCAAAACCTCGGTGAAATCTTGTCTTCGGTACGATTTCGACCTACCTGCCAAAAAGGGTCTTGGAAGAATCACATCACAAATTGGTATTAGAGCTTTTTGTTTTGCATGTTGGTTTGATTATCTTTATTTACTTTATTGTTTGTTTGTGCCATGATCATAATTTTTCTTCTTTGAAATCATATGATCATATGTTTGTTTGTGTGTGTTCTTTGTACATCTATCCTAATAATTTTTTGTGATGCATTGTTGTGGGAATCAAGCTTAAGCCAAAAACAAGGGCTAAATTCTTTTTGTTGAGTGTGTGTTATTCCACTCATCTATCTCTGTAAACGTTGAAAGAAAAGAAAAGCAGAACAAAAATCTATGAGCAGTGAATATTCTTGAACGTTGATCTAAGTGAGTTTGGGAAATCTTGCTCTTATTGATCAAATCCTAGATTATGAAAGATTGGAACTACATTTTCTTATCATTTGTGAAAATTTGATATAAAAAAAGGCTTGACAATTGTTTGGCATGGATAGAAAACTTGATCACATTTTCTTGACCTCCAAGTGTTTGATGAAATGCCTCAATGACAAATTCTTTGACTCCTAATTGTTTTATCACTTGATTTGAATTGAATGACCTTTCTTAAACTCTTAGGCTCATATTGTGGATTCTTATTGATCATTTGCTTGAATTTGTATGATTACTTGGTATCCTTGTCTAGAGATTTGTAATTGCACTAAGTGAATCCTATAAGAACTTAGTGAAGAGTTTGAGTGGTAAAAGGAAAGAGTGGTGAGCTTGATTGAGTGTCTAAAAGACTCATTGAGTGACATACAAGAGGGCAAGGTGAGGATACACATTCTATATCTTTCTTGTTTGTTGCTTTTATAGGTTAAACATGTCTTGAAGATTACCTCAAGCGTTTTATCATGAGGAACAATTGGAGACTTTACAACCTTGTTCTTAGAAGAACTATGTGCCATATAGAGAAGTGGATAGAAGAAGGTCACAAGTGAACTCATCAAGGGGAAACTATGAACAAGACACTTTGAGGAAGATGAGTGCTATGGCAATGGAGATTGACCAAGGAGATATGTGAGCAATGGAGGAAATAGAAGATATGATGGGTACAACACAAGGACTATTCTAAATTTCTATGGCATGATCGATCCAACAACTTACCTTGCTTGGGAAAGGAAAGTTGAACTTGCAATTGCTTATCATGACTATCTGGAGGAAGAGAAGATAAACCTAGTTGTTGAAAGTTTTAAGAGCCATGCCTTAGAATGGTGGGACAAGTTGATGAAATATCAAAGGAGATGGGGGTGGAACACCTTTTTCTACTTGGGAGGGGATGAAAGGAGCCATGAGGGATAGGTTTGCACTGAAAATTCACTATAGAGATGCCAATTAAGGTACCAATAGCATGAGTGAGTACCATAAGGAGTTGACGACTGCTTTGAAGAGAGCTCAAATAGTAGAGGATGAAGAAATTACAAAAGATAGATTTCTAATTGGCTTGAATGAAGAGATTAGGGAAGAAGTTGAACCATATCACTATGACTACCTAGAGGATATGGTGGAAATGGCCATTGAAGTTGAACGACATATGAAGACGGGGAAGCCAACCATTTAGAAATCCTATGGTAGTTCAAATCAAGGGAATTCTTCACCAACTAATGTGCAAGATGACTGTCTAAAACAAAGTGAATCTCATCCTAAGGAGCAAGAAGTTGAAGCCAAGGAAGAAATTGAATATGTACAACTTGTTGGTTGAAAAGTTGAAATTTTACAAGTGATACATGATGAAAACAATGTGGAAGAGGAAATGAGCCCAATTGTGAAAGATCATGCGTGGCAAGACTTTGAGAAAGAAAAAGAGAGTGAGCTTGAAATGAAAAACAAGAGGGAAGAAGGAAAGAGCTCAATTTCAAATGAACATGGGAGAAAAAAGAATACGAGAGCTATGTGAGGCAAGAAAGAGAAAAAGAAAACAGTGAAGAAAATGAGAGCTCTCATACACAGGAAAAAGAGAAAGAGAGTGAGAAAGCTCCCATGAAAGACAAAGAGACCTTTGTTTCTAACATTTATCATTCCTTTTCTTCTAACATTGAGCCGAAATTTCAGGACTTTGAAGAATCAATCAAGGTGAAATTTGGCCATGATGAAAGGAGAGTAAGCAAAACGCTTAATTGGTACACTCTCATATCTACTCTTGGTGAACATTTGTTGAAATTTGACAATGAGAATTTGTTCTCCTCGGCTAGAAATGATTGTGATTATGCTTACAATGTTTGCAAGTATGATGCTCTAAGTAAATTTGTTAAGCATAATGATTTCTTAACTCTAGAAAACATGTCTTGTACTCCTTTGAGTGTTGTCACTGCTTTCATGGACTTTATTGCTGTAAAAGAATCTTATGTGAACAAATGTGGGCTTGTAAATGTTTGTGATAGTTATGAGTGAGGTGCTCTTGTGGGAACTTTAATGCATGATGATTTCTTGGCTTGTGAAAATAAGATGTGTGATTCTAAATGTCTCTTGCATGAAATGATACATCTTGAGCTTGCTAGGAAGTCAAGTGTGAAAGAGTATATGCTTGTATCTTTGTGCTTAATGTTGACAAACAAGTTTTATATGTTAAATTCTATGAGCATAGTGACCTTTATTTGGAAAGCATGCCTTACTTATGCTTAGGGAATCTACATATTACTTGTTGACTATTGATGAACATAGGAAAGGATTGAAGGTCTTTTCTTCTGCTCGGGATTACTTGGATTAATTGTTGAAGCATATTTTTGGAACATCCATGAGTAGGTTATCCAAGTTTGTCTTAGATCATGGAGTACTTCGGATTTTTGATATCACGGTACTTGATGACAAATTGCATTTTCATGGTTTTGTGCTTCAAGCTTCAAAACAAGTTTGTTATATCAAATTCTATGAGCATGATGATTATTTGTTTGACGAAAATGCCTTGGAATTCCATATATGACTTGTTGACAATAGAACTCCATCGTGAGAGTGTGTTGATACCTTCCTATGCTTCAATTTGTTTTATTTACATGATGAGGTTTATCCTTGTGATATACATGAGTGGAGATTCTAAGTATATCTTAGATGATAGAGTTTTGAGGATCTTTCATATTGTCTATCATATCTTGGTTGTCTAAGTGCATACTCATTGTTGATTATGAGTCTATCTTATTTGAGATGTACTTTATGATATTTCATTTGAGGAAGAGGTACATACCTCATGAAAATAAACATTTGTTGAAGATTTTTGGTGAAGCATATCATGTTGGGAATCTTTAAAGCTTTAAAACTTCACTATTTTGAAAACAAGATGAGTGCTTGGATTATATGTGCTTGAATGAATCTTGCTAGGCATCTTGTGGTTTATCATTTACATGATAATTTTCCTAGATTAGATATCCAAGTTTGTTTCCTACCATTGATTATTATGGATTTTGTTATCATGAAAATTAATAACGAATTATCTTTATGTTTTCTTATATGCATTATAATTGTTGATCTTAATTTCTTGAATATCTTGCTTAGAGAGCACTATTTTATGTTGAATATGGAAAGTGACTCTATATCTTTTAAGAATCATTGCTTGATTGTGTGATCTTGAATTCTAGGAAGGTTTTGAAACTTCATGAATTTGGTGACAACATGAATGCTTGTTTTAAAGTTCTTGCGATTCTTAAATTCAAGGTTTATGGCTTTCATGGATGTATGCATAGAATGGGTGTTCTATTTGTACATGATGAGGTCATTAGATTATTGAATTTCAAGAATCATGATTTGAACCATGTGACATATGTTAAACCCAAGATCTTGTATTTATTGTGTAAAGGGCATGTCTTAGAACATATGAAAAAGAAAGCTATGATTCTTGGGTGATATTTGTTACTATCTTTTAATAAGATGTTCTTTGATGAAAATTTGTTCCTTAATAAGCTTGATGAATTTCGTGTGGGACAAATTAAGCTGGAATTCTTGTGTTTGTTTGCCATTTGGCAGGAGAGGTGTACTATTGACATGTTGTCAAGAATGTTGTCTTATGCCAAATAAGGGGACATGTTAGGGATCTTGGAACTTTTTCGTACTCTCAACAAGTGCTATGTGAACCATCCTGATGATCATGTGAATTTAAACATGTGCGGGAATAATCTTTTGATCATTTCATGCATTTGCTTGATAAATTAGATGGAATGCATGAGCTTGTTTTGGAAAGAATGTGTTTCTTGATGCATGACTAGTATTAGTTCACTTTTTGAAGAGTTTTTGCTTACAACTTTTGAGGACATCAACTTTTCCAATATATGCTTCATGATTGAAATGATGTAATTTTGCGTCCTTAAATGCATTTGCTTATTACTTTCATAAGGACATTAATCCTTAGTATTTTGACTTGTGCTTTGTATAGTGTAATTTTGTTTCCTTGGTGCTTTAAGGTGAAATGTATTCCTTCTCTATGTTATTTTATCTAATGATTTTATGGTCAATGAGAAGGAATACTTGGCAAAGGAATGGTAATACCATTTTGGTGATGGCTTCCATGGAGGAACGCAATTGTTAAACCTTTGATAGTCTCATGTTTAAGGTAAGTATTCTTTTAATGTTTCAATCGATACTAGTGATCATCTTTTCTGATTGTAGGTAGTGAAGATTTGAGGATGAATCTTTTCAAAGTGAGGCGGTATGATGTGATCCAAGGAACGACCCAAGCATTGATTGAAGATCTTCATGCTATCAAAGGAAAGGCTAACTTGAAGACAACATTCATGGGAGAATTAAGTACTTACAAGTTCCATAAACTCAAGTTTGAAGAAGAAAGAAGACAACCTTGTATAACAAAATTGAAGTTGATGACCATGTGAGACAAACCCTAACACTTCATGAAGATTATAGATGTCAAAAACTAGAGTAATATCTCATCTTTGGCTGCTCAAATGTGCTCCATTTCATGCCATAATCTTGCCATGAAAACATGGGTCAAAAGAGGCTTCAAGTTGGCAAGAAGAATTCTCAAAATTGGTGTGGTGAAATAGTGTTGTCCGGCTCCAGGCTGCATGGAGGGCCAATTTTGTTGGAAAATAGAAGGTGATTTTCCCAATAGCGAATTTCATTCTTTTTCCTTTCCATTTCAGCTTGTATTTTCTTTATAGTCTAGGGCTTTATTTGTAATTTATTTCTAGCTTTGTTTAGTTAGTTTTTTTCTTATTAAAAGCCATTCTTCCTCGTATCAAACAATTTTTACAACCATGAAATGAGAGAACGTTTTCTTCTTTGCTCTGTGAGCAAATCCTAGACTCTTTGATTTGTGAGATTCTTGCAAAACTCTTCTAGGGTTCTTGTAGAATTACACTAGGGCTATCAATTACTTGGATTAGGGTATTGATTAGTCTTTCAAATCAAGAGAATGGTTGATGGGAATCTATCCTGCAGGTCATTTTAACTAGTCCAAACTGAAACCTATTTGAAATCCTGTCTTTGGTGTGATTTCGACCTACCCTCCAAAAGGGTCTTGGAAGAATCACATCACGTAGTGATAGAACTTTCTTCTGTAAATTTACTATTTTTCTTTTCCCATCTTTGCTCTTTTTCTCTTCTCTCTCTCTTTTTTTTTTTTGTTTCAACACTTGTTTTTATACATTTTCCAATTACTCGCTTCTTGTAGAAGGCAGAAGAAAGTCGTTGTAAGGCTCTTCGAGAGTTGTCTCAGATTTACGAAGAGAGGGAGTAGATTATGAAGAAACAAATTGAAAGCCATACCGAAGCTCTCAAAAGTAGCCTTCTTTCACATGAGTAGGATTTGGAAGAGCTGGAGGAAAAGTTCGCCAAGAATAATAATTTAAAGCAGACTTGATTTTAGCTTCCTTGATCTTCAAGGACCATATGACATGGATGCTGGAGCCCATTGTTACCTCTGCATATATGGAGATCTTCGACAAGCACCAAGGGTTTAACCAGGGCCTCAGGCTAGATCCTCAGATGCATCAAGCTCTTTATCATCCAGGACTTTCTCGGAAGGCGAACGATGACTCTCCGCCTATGAGGTTCTTCTCTCGAATGCTTTGTACCTGATAGAAGATTGGGTTTTCTCCGGTGCCATAGTTGACCAGCCTGCTCAGATATCTTCTTTCAAATTCGCTAAACTTTCGTAGTAGAAGAAACCGGCCAAGGCGGGGAGCTCTTTGTAGTTTTTAACTTTCTTTCCTTTTGTAATATGATATATAATAGAAATTCAATTTTCGAGACTTTCCCTGCCTTCTCTGTTCTCCATTCGTTTAGACTTTATACTTGATTCTTTCCAGTAGAGTCCTTTGGACTTAACTTAAAAGCAAATTCTATTTCCCTCGCAATAGCTCTCTTGGTAAAAATTTGAGTATAAAAAACTATCAAAAAGGGAAAAAGAGCAATCACTGTCCCTTTTGAAACAAACAAGATTTGTAACTTATCTGAAACTTATTGTAGACTTTATCTTGAAGAGCAATTGTGTGTAACGTTTGGGAAGATTGGCTTCCAATACCGATGATCATATTCTCTACAACAAGAAGACTGATTTTTGTCTTTTTTTATTCGAAATTCCAATGACAAGCTTGAAGAAGTTTATGCGTGAGGGTCTCTAATGAATCTTCAATCTCAGTCGTATCTCTATTGATTAAACCCTCTGAGCAGCCTGAGATAGATGTTTACCCCTCAAGTACATGTATCATGACTTACCCTGTCCTTTAGTATCTCTTTATGCCCCATAGTATATCCTTTGATGAAGCTCTCAAAGCTTTGCAAACTAAAAATGTAGGCCAAGGTCTTTCTGCCATGCAACTTTCTTTGACTTAAGATACACAGGGCAAGAGACTTCAGAAGTTAAAGAAGGAGCTGCTCTGAATGATGGCCTAAGTTTTCTCAATCAAAATTATATGAGCTCTGGATGAGGGAAAGAGATTCCAAGAATTTACTACAGCTTGCTTCTACTATAGCTTTTTAGACTTCTTTCTTCTCTTTTTTCAGTAAAACAATGCTTATTTGCCTTTGTAAACATTCTAATTAGGCCTCTCTTTTCTCTTGTTTTTCTTTCAAAAAACAAAGTCTATCTTTGCTAAGTTTTTTTGTTTATGAGAACTTCTTGACTTCTGACTGCAAACATGATGGATGCCTTCTTTGTGAATGAATATAAGGTCAAGGATTCCATTTCGACATAAACTTGATAATTTATTTCAGAAAGGTAAAAGAAACTATATCTCTAAATTTCAGACTTGGACTTTAGGACTTAGGCATGAAAGACATTTCGATGACTTGGACTCTACAACTTAGGCATGTAAACTTTTAAAAGACATGCATTCCAAGGTCTCAGCAATTGCCTACCTTCGAGGTCTGCTAGCTTGTAGCTTCCTCCTTTATATGCTTCAAAAACGACATAAGGTAAGGACCTTCCCAGCTTTCTTGCAATTTGGTTAACTGCCCTAGTTTGCCTATGTCGGACCTTTTGAGGACCATATCTGCCTCAACAAATTTCCTTTCTCTAACTCTTTTGTTGAAAAGAGTCATGACCTGCGTTTTGTATCTTGTGTCAGCTTCTAATATATTGCTTTTGGCTTCTTCGATTAGGTCTAGGTCTACCCATCTTTTCCCCTCATTCAAAACTGAATTATATTCAGTGAGCCTTAAGGTTTTCAAATCTCCTTCTATGGGGAGCACTACTTCATAACCAAAACACAGGTTGAAAGGTGTTTCTCCTGTTGCCTTCCTATATGTAGTCCTATATGCCCTTAAGATGCTAGGGATTTCTTCTGGCCGTAAGGTCTTTTTGCCTTCTTTCTACAAGTCTCGTCAATCTCTTCTTAAGACGTTCTAGAATGGTCCTGTTTGTGACTTCTGCCAATCATTTTGCTTGGGGTGAGCTATGGATATTAGTCTCTACTCAATGCCCAAGCTTTCACAAATTCTTGAAAGGGCTTTGCAATTAACTACCTCCCATTGTTTGAAATTATAGCTTGTGGAACTCCAAATCTGCAAACTATATTTCTCCATACGAGTGATCATACTTTCTGGGAAGTTGTTGAGGGCATGGGCTCTACTTCTACCCATCTAGGAAAATATTAGACGACAACGATCTTTTGGAAATAGACCCAAAACACCAATTCCCCAAATGTTGAATGGAATAGTTACTCCCATTAGATGATAAATTCTAGAGGTTTATGGGGCTTGAATTCATGGAACTGGCAGCTTTTACATTTCTTTACTACCTCTTTTATGTTTGATACCATAGAAGGCCAGTAGTATCCTGTTATGAGAATTTTCTTTGCCATTGTTCTGACTCCAACATGAGACCTGCAAATTCCCTTGTGTACTTCCTCAATTGCATATTATGATTCTTGCTTTCCAAGGCACTTAAGTAATGGCCAAGTAAAAGACCTTAAATATACCTCATTGGCTTTGTCGAATTCGTACCTTGGGGCACACCTTCTGATCTTTCGACCTTCTTTGTCATCTCTTGGAAGCTCTCCATGCTTAAGATATCGGTATATAAGGTATCTCTGATCCAAATGATCCTCGATCACCAGGTTTTCTTCAATAGATAAACAGGGTTGTTCCAGGCATTTAACCAGCAGCTCTCCTCTGGTTCCCATGAAGTCTTTGAAGACTTTTGACAAGGCGTCAGCTTCTAAATTTTAACTTCTCAGAATCTGTTCCATGAGAAAGTACTCCAAGTTTGAGGTCATCTGTTTCACCTTTTTCAGGTATCTGGTCATGTTCTTCTCTTTGGCCTAATAGGTTCCAGCAAATTAGTTGGCTATGAATTGCGAATCGACCTTCGAATGAAGCTCTCAAATTTTAAGCTCATGCCAATCTTAGGCCTGTTAGTAGAAGTTGTATTTCACTGTGTAAGGTAACTCTATCAATTCTGGACTAAATAAAATAATGCCTGCTCCAACATTTCGTTTTTTCAATTGAACCATCTATGTATAAAGGTCCAAATGTCTTCTTCCTTCGACTTAGTGAAATCCAGGGGCAATCTGGTGCATTGTTCAATGAAATCAAACAATGCTTGTGCTTTAATTGCCTTGCGAGGTTCGAAGTCGATTTGATATCCGTAAAGTTGTAAGGACTATTTCATAGTCCTTCTCGAGAGCTCCGGCTATGATAATGCTTGTCTAAGTGGTAAGTTTCTCAAGACCTTAATTTGGTGTGCTTCAAAGTAGGGTTTGAGCTTTCTAGATGTAAGCGCAATGAAATATAGAAATTTTTCTCGGTCTGAATAGCGAGTTTCTAGTCCTCTCAATAGCCTACTTACATAGTAGACCGAAAATTGTTGTCCTGATCTCTCTACTGAAAGTGCGAAACTTACATCTTTTTCCGCTGTTGTGAGATACATGAGGAGCTCTTCCCTTAATTTTGGAGATACTAATTGTGGTGGCTTTCCCAGAAATTCTTTTAACTCGACATAAGCCGACTGACATTCTTCCGTCCATTCGAAACCTGAATGTTTTTTCATCACGTCATAGAATTTGGATCCCTTGTCAGCCATATTACTGATGAATAGACCAAGTGTTGAAATTTTTCCGGTCAAACTTTGTACCTCTTTTATATTTTGAGGAGCTATCATATCCAATAGAGCTTTGATTTTGTCGGCATCAATTCCTCTTTCGAAGATCATAAAATCTAGAAATTTTCCTGCTGAGACTCCGAATGTGCATTTTTTTGGATTAAACTCATATGTGTTTCCATCAGAGTTGTAAGGTCTCCTGGATGTCTTTGATGAAGTCTCTTGAGGTCTACTTGATCACGATGTCATCCACTTACACCTCGAAGTTTCTGCCGAGTTGTTCTTTGAATATCTTAAGCATTGTATGACGGCCCAATCTTTTCTTTGGGTTATGGACTCAATTAGTATTTAATCTTTTAGGTTAAGTTCAGTTAGGCCCACAAGCCCATTAGGGTTAAATCTAGAATAAATTGATTTTAATTCTAATTTTAGTCAGAAGCTTATTATCGTCTTATTTTCCAGTGTCAGACAACAACGGCAACATTCCAAACTTTCCTGGGGATAGCAAAACAGAAAGATTACCGGAAGGATTCTAGGTGGGTAAGTTGTACATACAATCCTATGAATACTTTTGTATTCATAGACTAATAAGAATTATTTAGGAACTTTTTGATTCAAAAAACATTAATTTTCGTAGGTGTCAGGAAGGACGTTCTATTGTCTGATTTAATTAGTCGAGATTCGTATCGAGAGGTGAGTAATTAGAATTTCCTTCTCTTTGATCTGCATCAAATATATAAAATATTAATCTGATTTAAAAGGTTATTTGATGAAAATTTAGTCAGTGAAAATCAGTGTATGATCTGCGATTTTGGGAATGTGTAAAGATATGAGTCAACATGTTTTTTTTCCTTTGTTTGTATGTTTAGATTTTATGTAAAAGAAATTAATAGTAATAATAAAATAGAATAAATTTGTAATATTCTGATTTCGTGCTAAAGAAAAACAGAAGGAAGAAATTGTCATGTTTCTGCATGTTCTGACTTCTGATTCTTGCAAAGAAAAAAAAAAGTTAACATGTAAAAAAAAAAAAGGGGGGTTCTGCTAAGATTGGTTTGCTTGAGAAAAAAAAAAAATTGAAGCCGTTGCTTGTTTCTTTCCTTCCCTTCAAGACAAAAAAAAAAATATATATATATATATATTATGATTCTCATTTTATGTGCAAGAGATAAAAAGAAAGAAAAATGCATGTTTCCTGTATATGTTATGTTAATTTCGTGTTAAAAAAAAAGAGTTAAATTTATATTTTCAATTTAATACTATTATATTAAATTAACTTTTGTTTTGAATTTTATTTTGATTTACTTTTGTTTACATTTATACATATATTTTCAGAAATGAAACATCATTAATGTGTTTTTTTTTTTGTGTAAAGTTTTTTTCTATTGATTGAAATCGCTTCTGGATATTTATTTTAGAAAAGTTATGATTTTGTCCCAAGATGATATATTTGACTATTGGAGGAACATGTTCCACTTTTATCAGTTTCGAACCCATTGGGCATGATGAAAAAGCCAATCCGTTTGTCAGTCAGGCCTACATAGCGGGATAAGGACTGAATTCAGTATTTGACCAACATGTCTGTATTTACCTTGAGCCATAAATTATTAGTCAGTGATTTGAATACTCTATTTGAATTGTCTATACTTGTTTGATTGATAAATAACAAATTTATTTGGTTAGTATGAGTGCTTTAAAGAAATATTATACTTTTTGGATATTAGAGAAATATGAGGATCATTCCTTTTATTCACTGGGTTTTAGTTCACTTTTAGTCACCGTTACAAATTCAGAAGTTTCAGGAAGTGAATTATAAAGATTCAGACAATTATTAGAGAATTTGAGATCTTCTATTATTATAAGTTTATTTAGATGAATTCATGTTTTTGGAGAATTTTAAATTTAAGATTGAATTGTCTTTTCCATTTGTAAGGATTGAACTTAGAAAAAGAAAAAAAAATTAGGACCATTATTTTTTATAAAGGATATTGTTTTTATTATTTGTTTGAGGCTTAGGACTTGAGGGAGATACCTTACAGGTTCAGCCGTGTTACGCCTCAGGTTCGGGGTGTGACATTTAGTGGTATCAGAGCATGGCATTAGATCATTGGGAAACCTGTAAGTATGTGATTTATAGGATATGGAATTAGATGGGAGAGTTGACTAGTTGTGACGATAGTAATTTGTTTGGGATATGTGATTTAACCTGATTTTGAGTTATTATTATAATTTGTATTTAATTCTATTTATTTATTATTATTTTTTTTTGTTTAGAATGGCGGGCTTAAATAACAGTAACGAGTTGGTAAGTTCAAGGCCTTCAAGTGAATTCGTGTCCAAGAGGAAGTATGTCGAGCTACTTAACGAATGGGTAGATATTTCATTGGTGTGTGAGGATATGAAGGAAAAGGTAGAACAGTTAGAGAAAGATAATCGATATTATGATCATTATTTGAAAGAAGCCAACTCCCAAAGAGAGAAATTTAAAGCTGAGGTAGAGGAACTCAAAAGGAAGAAAACAGCCGGAGAGATTGAACTTACAAAAACTATGGGAAGAGTCATAGAGATAGAGAAGCGGATGACCCTTAAGAATATTGAAGTTGAAGAACTCAAACTTAAGATACAAGTTGTGGAGAATAGAAGACAATCTGAGTCTAGCATTCGAGAAGGTTAGTTGGGAAGAATTCAAGGTAGAATGTCAGCATTTTGACCTCAAAGGTACGAGGATGTGTATGAGACTGCCCTTAGTGTGGAAGCTGACCTTAAGAGAGCTGATGCTGCCAGAGGAAACAAAAGGACAAGACCCATTGAAGATCAAGGCCGAGCATCAAAAGTTTCAGCAAGAGATCACCATTGTAGAAAGAAACGTCACCAGACCAAGCAAAACTCAACCAAGGATCAACTACAACCTTGTGATACGTGCAAATGTATTCATCCTAGGGAATGCAGATGGAAGACTGGTGCTTGTTTCCGTTGTGGAAAGATAGGACATAAGATAGGTGAATGCCCTTCTCAGGCATCGTCAGCAGTCAAACCAAGAGATTTGACAAAACAAAAGCCAAATGCTAGAGTTTTTCCTTTGACCAAGGCTGATGTAGAAACTGCAAGCGATGTGGTTACAGGTATCATCTTGGTTAACTCTATTCCTGCTAGAGTTCTTTTTGACTGTGGTGCTACTCATTCATTTATTTCTCAAAAATTTGTTGCAAGGCTTCAAGTTAAGCCAGTTCATTTGGACGATCCCTATAGAATGTCTGTGCCAAGTGATAAAGTATTGATATCTAAGTGGATACTTAGGGATAATATTATTCAAATTGATGATGTGGAATTTAAAGCTGATCTTATTCTAATTGATATGAGATTTCGATGTGATTTTGGGTATGGACTGGTTGTCAAATAACAACGCCCATGTGGATTGTCAGGGAAAAAGGGTTAAGCTCTTAACTTCGGGAGATTCAGAATTCTTATTTCAGGGTGGTTTAGGTGACAGTGGCAGAAACTTAGTGCCGATTATTTCTTCTATTAAGGCACAAAAGGCTTTAGGAAAAGGATGCGAAGGTTATTTAGCCTATGTGTTGGATTCAAAGGAGGAGGTTAAACTTGAGGATATACAAGTAGTTTCGGAATACCCTGATGTGTTTCCGAAGGAGTTGCCTGGTTTACCACCTGAAAGAGAAATAGATTTTGAGATCAATCTGGTCCCTAGAGTAGAACCTATCTCTAAAGCTCCATATAAGATGGCCCCAGCAGAGTTGAAAGAGTTAAAGACACAGTTACAAGAACTTTTAGACATGAAGTTTATTAGACCTAGTGTATCTCCCTGGGGAGCCCCAGTCCTATTTGTGAAGGAAAATGATGGCAGCTTGAGACTTTGCATTGACTATCGAGAGCTAAACAAGATCACCATTAAGAATAGGTACCCATTACCTAGGATTGATGATTTATTTGATCAATTGAGAGGAGCTCGGGTATTCTCTAGGATTGATTTGAGTTCTGGTTACCATCAACTAAGGATTAAGTCAACAGATATTCATAAAACTGCTTTTCGAACAAGGTATGGGCACTATGAATTTATAGTGATGCTTCAAAAAATGGACTTGGGTGTGTGTTGATGCAAAAAGATAAGGTGATTGCCTATGCATCATGAGAGTTGAAGAATTATGAGCGGAATTACCCCACCCATGATTTAGAACTAGCTGCAGTGGTTTTTGCTTTAAAAATTTGGAGACATTGTCTTTATGGTGAGCAGTGTGAAGTTTTCACAGATCATAAGAGTTTGAAGTACCTGTTCACTCAGAAGGAGTTGAATATGAGACAAAGGAGGTGGTTAGAGTTACTCAAGGATTATGACTTGAAAATTAGTTAAGACACAGGAAAGGCGAATATGGTGGCGGATGCTTTAAGTAGGAAACCATTCGGAAGGTTGACAACTATGATCACACAATAAGAACAGCTGGTAGTAAAATTTGATAAGTTGGAGATTGAGGTGGTCTCAACTGATAAGGAATACCTTACCTCTCTTTTGGCACAACCTAGTTTGCTAGAGCAAATCAGGAATGCTCAAGAAAATGATGCGGTTTTGATGACTAAAGTCGGTAAGCCAGAGTTTGAGAAACTCGACGATGGAAGTTTGAAGTTTCAAGGATGACTCTGTGTGCCCAATGATGCTGAATTAAAAACTAAGATACTCAATGAATAGCATAACTCCAAACTATTCGTTCACCCTAGAGGTACGAAGATGTATAGGGATCTCAAGAGAAATTTTTGATGGAACGGTATGAAGAAAGAGATTGCAGAGTATGTTTCAAAGTGTCTAGTGTGTCAACAAGTTAAAGCAGAACATTAGAGACTTGCTGGACTCTTGAAACCATTAGAAATACCAATTTCAAAATGGGAGATATCACCATGGATTTTGTGACAGGTTTACCTAGAACCAGAAATGGAAAGGACACAATTTGGGTTGTCGTGGATCGATTAACCAAGATTGCACATTTCCTCCCAATGAAAATTACATCATCAATGGACGAGACAGTGAAAATGTATATAGATACAATAGTGAGGCTACTTGGAGTCCCTATGAGTATAGTGTCTGATAGGGATTCTCGGTTTGTTTCACGGTTTTGGAAAAGTTTTAACCAAGCATTGGGAACTACAATAACTCTTAGTACTGTTTTTCACTTACATACAAATGGTCAATCGGAGTGGACAATCCAGATCTTAGAGGATATGTTGAGAGCTTGTGTAATGGATTTTAAGGGGAGTTGGATTGATTACCAAACATTGGTGGAGTTTTCATATAACAACAGTTATCAAACAAGTTTAAGGATGGCTCTGTATGAAGCTCTCTATGGACGCAAGTATAGATCACCATTATGTTGGGATGATATTGGAGAAAGACAAATCACTGGTCCAGAACTTGTGCAAATCACCTTGGAGAAGGTAGCTATAATTCGGGAAAGATTAAAGGCAGCTTAGGATAGCCATAAGAATTGGGCTGATTACAAAAGGAGACCCTTAGAGTTTATAGTGGGAGAAAAAGTCTATTTACGTGTTTCACCTTCAAAGGGTATAATTCGTTTTGGTAAGAGTAGGAAGCTTGCTCCTCGATACATTGGACCTTATGAAATATTACAACGAGTTGGGGATTTAGCTTATAAATTGGCTTTGCCCCCTACTTCATCCTGGGTACATGATGTGTTCCATGTGTCCTAATTAAGAAAATATATAAGTGATCCGGGTCATGTTCTTGAGGTTGAGACACAACATGTTAATGAAAGTATGACGTACGAAGAATTCCCTTTAAGGACAGTGGACCGTAAAGATCAGGTTTTGAGAAGGAGAACTATACCTTATGTTAAGGTACAATGGTCTAACCATACACCTCGAGAAGCCACTTGGGAGCTTGAGGAAGATATGGGATAGAAGTACCAGCACCTTTTTGATCAAGGTATGTCAAGTTTTGAGGACAAAACTTTTAATTAGTAGTTGAGAATATGACGACCCAATCTTTTCTTTTGGTTATGGACTCAATTAGTATGAGATTCATTAAATCTTTTAGGTTAAGTTCAGTTAGGCCCACAAGCCCATTAGGGTTAAACCTAGAATAAATTGATTTGAATTTTAATTCTAATTTTAGTCAGAAGCTTATTATCGTCTTATTTTCCAACGTCGACAACAACGGCAACGTTCCAGACTTTCCTGGGGATAGCGAAATAGAAAGATTACCGGAAGGATTCTAGGTGGGTAAGTTGTACATCCAATCCTACTAATACTTTTGTATTCATAGACTAACAAGAATTATTTAGGAACTTTTTGATTCATAAAACATTAATTTTCGTATGTGTCAGGTAAGGCGTTCTATTGTCTGATTTAGTCAGTCAAGATTCGTATCGAGAGGTGAGTAATTGGAATTTTCTTCTCTTTGATCTGCATCAAATATATAAAATATTAATCTGATTTAAAAGGTTATTTGATGAAAATTTAGTCGGTGAAAATCAGTGTATGATCTGCAATTTTGGGAATGTTTAAAGATATGAGTCAACATGTGTTTTTTTCCTTTGTTTGTATGTTTAGATTTTCTTTAAAAGAAATTAATAGTAATAATAAAATAGAATAAATTTGTAATATTCCGATTTCGTGCTATAGAAAAATAAAATGAAGAAATTGTCATGTTTCTGCATGTTCTGACTTCTGATTCTTGAAAAGAAAAAAAAAAGTTAACATGTACTAAAAAAAAAAAGGGGGTTCTGCTAAGATTGGTTTGCGTAAGAAAAAAAAAAAGGGGAAGCCCTTGCTTGTTTCTTTCCTTCCCGTCAAGACAAAAAAAATATATAAATATATATATATTATGATTCTCGTTTTCTGTGCAAGAGATAAAAAGAAAGAAAAATGCATGTTTCTTGTATATGTTATGTTAATTTTGTGTTAAAAAAAAGAGTTAAATTTAGATTTTCAATTTAATACTATTATATTTAATTAACTTTTGTTTTGAATTTTATTTTGATTTTCTTTTATTTACATTTATACATATATTTTCAGAAATAAAACATTATTAATGTGTTTTTTTTTGTGTAAAGTTTTTTTTTATTGATTGAAATCGCTTCTGAATATTTATTTTAGAAAAGTTATGATTTTGTCTCAAGATGATATATTTGACTACTGGATGAACATGTTCCACTTTTATCAGTTTTGAACCCATTGGGCTTGGTGAAAAAGCCCATCCGTTTGTCAATCAGGCCTACATAGAGGGATAAACAGTTATTACTGAATTCAGTATTTGACCAACATGTTTGTATTTACCTTGACCCATAAATTCTTAGTTAGTGATTTGAATACTCTGTTTGAATTTTGAGTACTCTATTTGAATTTTGAACTCTTGGTTTGAATTTGAATTGTCTATACTTGTTTGATTGATAAATAATAAATTTATTTGGTTAGTATGAATGCTTTAAAGAAATATTATACTCTTTGGATGTTAGAGAAATATGAGGATCATTCCTTTTATTCACTGGGCTTTTAGCTCACTTTTACTCACCCTTGCAGATTCAAAAGTTTCAGGAAGTGAACGTTACAAAGATTTAGACAATTATTAGAGAATTTGAGATCTTCTATTTTTATAAGTTTATTTAGATGAATTCATGTTTTTGGAGAATTTTAAATTTAAGATTGAATTGTCTTTTCCATTTGTAAGGATTGAACTTAGAAAAAGAAAAAAAATTAGGACCATAATTTTTTATAAAGGATATTGTTTTTATTATTTGTTTGAGGTTTAGGACTTGGGGGAAATACCTTACAGGTTCAGCCGTGTTACGCTTCAGGTTCGGGGCGTGACACATTGCCCATTGGAACTTTCCTCCTAAGTTTCTTAGTCCAAAAGGGTTTCTTGGTGTAGCAATAGGTAATAACTTCTGTTATCAAAGAAGTCGTTTCTGCATCTTCCAGGTCCATGGCAATTTGATGATATCCTTCATATGCAACCAAGAAACATAACCATTGATAACTTGCAATACAGTCCACCATTTGGTCGATATTGGGACTTGGGTAGGAATGTTTATGGCAATATTTATTCAAGGTCATGAAGTCCACACATATTCTCCAATTTCCTTCTTTCTTCGGGACTACCACTGGATTTGCAAGCCATTCTGGATATGGAACTTCTTTCAGTATTCTAGATTCAAGGAGAGCTTGGACTTCCTAAGCTATTATCTCGTTTCTCTTGGGAGCAAATATCTGCTTTTTCTGTTTGACTAGCTTTACTCTAGGTTTAAGCCCAACTTTGTGCTCTGCTATGCTTTTATTTATTCCCTCGAGGTCAGTAGACTGCCAAGCGAAGACCTTCAAGTTCTCTCAAAGCGTATTTACAAGCTTTTCTTTGTCTACAGGAGGAAGGGTTTCTAATATTTGAATTTCTTTTAGTGGGAACTTGTATTTATGAACACCTTTTCACCTTTTTGTACAGCTTTTACTCCCGAACTTTCAGTTTCCTTTGAAAGATCCGGTAGGTCTTTTGGTGTTTGCTTGTCCAGCTGTTCTTCAAGATGAGTGTCTCCTTCCATGAAATAGCATTTTGAAGCACTTTGTCTATCTCTGCTGAGCGTAACCGAGATGGGTCCTACCTGACCCCTTGTCTACCTAGTATAGCATTATAAGTTCCAAGAGCATCCACTGCGAGCCAGTCTATGACCTCTGGTATGCTTTTTGGACCCACAGGGACTGTTGTTGAAACTCTCAAGATTCTTTTAGCATACTTTGTGGATCCATTGAAACTCATGAGCGTTCTATCTATTTGGATCAATTGACCTCTATCAAACTCCATTTGGTCAAATGCCCATTTATATAGAACATTTACTGCACTACCCGTGTCAACCAGTATTTTTCTGAATAGGAAATTTCCTATTTATAGGGAAATAGTCAGAGGATTTGCATCTGCCCGGCTTGCTCTCTTGAACCTCCGTTCAATCCTTTTAATTTCTCTTACAGGGGGTTTCTGTGGTTCTTGAGGTTGCTGGTTGACTGGTGCCCTTATGATGTGAGTCTTGCTATTGAAAAGTACCCAACAATCATACAATGTCACACTAAGAAAAGAATGATTTCATCTAGGGTTTATTTTTTGGAGTAGGTAGAATGATCTATGAATGAACTCTATTCAACCTTTTTCTTGATTTGGAAGATTATTCAACCCTTAATCCTTTAGTGTTTGAAAGCCCTAGTGTAATTCTCTAAGAACTTTAAAAGAGTCTCACAAGAAGTAAGCACAAGAGTGTAAGATAGGTTTCTTCCTTTGAAAAATTGAATGAACATTAATTAGGGTTCTTACACATAAGAGGGTTATTTATAGAATAATTACAAAAAGATCCCTAAACTGCACAAAGGAAACAACTAAAACCCCTAAATGGTCACAAAGTCGTGGCTGGGAACCACGGCAGTCGGTGCCGTATAGTGGTGGCTGGCTCCCGACAGAAGGTTGGACCAAGCTCTGAACAGCCTCTGGAATTTCACCTGGCGCCGGACAGGAGGCCTTCTTCACCTTTCCTCACCAATTTCATGCCATCTTCTCATGTCTTTTGTTGAATTTTCATTTTCCATCCTTCCATGGTATTATTTAGGCATGAATCCAAGTGTTTTTAAGCTTCCAAAAATGTTATATTCCAAAGTATTTTTGTTACACATTCATCTTCAAATTTAGTGGCCTCAAAGATGGCTTCAAAATCAAGTTGTTCTTCCTTCTTTTGGAGGTGTGTAATGAAAGACTTCTTCAATTTGGATGCTTGGGAGCTAGTGATCGGTTCGTTAGGCACTGAGGGAGTTAGGTCTCCATCATTCCCCCACTCATTGGAAGGATTCACCATCGAATCTTCACCATCTACATCAAAAGGAGATAAGTCACGTATATTGAAAGTTGAGCTAACATTGTACTTACCTTGCAAGTTGACTTTGTAAGCATTGTCATTGACTTTCTCAACAATTTGAAAAGGTTTATCTCCTCTTGAATCAAGCTTTATTTTCCATGCTTGAGGAAACCTTTCCTTCCTCAAGTGAATCAGCACCCAATCTCCAATCTCGAAAGTGACTTTTCTTTGACCGTTGTTATGGTAGTGAGCATTTCTTTGGTTTGCAATTGAATATTTTCTCTTGGCTTGGAGTGCAATTGCTTGACCAATTCGGCCTTTTTTCGCCCATCTAAACTTCGCAACTCATTCAAAGGTAAAGAAGTTAAATCCAAAGGGGTTGAAGGGTTAAAACCATACACTAACTCGAAAGGAGAAAAATGAGTAGAAGTATGCACACAACGATTATATGTGAATTCAATAAATGGTAGGCAATATTCTCATGATTTTAAGTTCCTTTGGTTATAGGCCTTAACATAGTACCCAAGGTTATATCAAAGACATCTATTTGTCTATCCTTTTGGGGATAATATGTGGTTGAAAATAACAACTTGGTTCCCTAAGTACCCCATAGCACTTTCCAATAATGACTTAGAAACTTGGTACGCCTATCACTTACAATGGTTCTAGAAATACCATGTAGTCTAACTACCTCCTTGAAAAACAAGTTTGAGATATTGGTAGCCTCATCTACCTTAGAACATGTAACGAATTGTGTCATTTTTGACAATCTATCAACCACAACAAAAATGGAGTCCATACCCCTCCTAGACCTAGGTAATCCCATCACAAAATCCATAGATATATCCTCCCAAGGAACATTAGGAATAGGCAAGGGCATGTTACAAACCTTGTGGTTTTAGGGTAGACTTGGCTTTTTTACATGAAATGCAAGTTTCACAAACTTTAATCACATCCTCTTTCATTTGTGGCCAATAGAAGTGTTCCTTTAAAAATAGCCAAGGTTTTTGTTATGCCAAAATGTCCCATTAATCATCCTCTATGACTTTCAATAACAAGTAATTTCCTCAATGAACACTTAGGAATGGACAACTTATCTTCCTTGAACAAGTATCCATCATGCAAGTAAAATTTATCATCAGCACCTTTACAATTCCTTCACCATCTTTATACAATTCCTTCAAAAATTCGAATCCCAAAAACCTAGCACCAAGGGTTGAAAGCAATGTGTACCTTTGTGAGAGTGCATCCAAGACTACGTTCTCTTTACCTTGCTTGTATTTGATAATGTTGGTGAACATCTCAATGAGTTCCACCCATTTGGCATGTCACTTGCTTAGCTTTTGTTGACCCCTTAGATGCTTCAAAGATTTAAGGTCCGAGTAGATGACGAATTCTTTCGACCAAAGATAGTGTTGTCAATGCTCCATAGACCAAACCAAAGCAAAAAGTTCTTTGTTATAGGTGGAATAAATTAAATTAGCCCCATTCAATTTTTCACTAAAATAGGCTACAGGCCTTAATTCTTGCTTAAGAACGGCTCCTATTCTCACCCCGGATGCATCACATTCAATTTAAAAAACCTTTGAAAAATCAGGAGAACAAGGATAATGGCACAAATAAGTTTAGATTTGGGCAATTTAAAAGCCTCTTCTTGTTCCTTATTCCAACTAAACTTTACCTTCACCTTTATGATTCCTATAACGGGGGGCTGCAATAGTGCGAAAGTTAGGGACAAACCTTCAATTGAAAGACTCCAACCCACGAAAACTTCTTAGCTCACTTGAGCTCTTATGTGTAGGCCAAGCTTCTATTGCTTTGATTTTCTCTTCATCCCCATGAATACCATTAGGAGTAACAATATAACCTAGAAAAGTGACTTTAGGTAAACAAAAAGAATACTTTTTCAAATTTGCAAATAATTGTTCCATCCTAAGTATTTCAAACACAATCAGCAAATGCTCAGCATGTGTATATATGCTCTCACTATACACCAATATATCATCAAAGTAGACTACAACAAACTTACCAATGCATTGCCTAAGAACATGATTCATTAGTCTCATAAATGCGCTTGGTGCATTTGTGAGTCTAAAAGGCATTACCAACCACTCATACAAACCATGTTTGGTTTTGAAAGCAGTTTTCCACTCATCTTCTTCCTTGATTTTAATTTGATGGTACTCACTTTACAAATCAATCTTGGAAAAACATTTACTTCTACTTAACTTATCAATCATATCGTCTAACGTAGGAATGGGAAAACGATACTTTATTGTGATTTTATTGATAGCTCGACAATCCACGCACATGCGCCATGTCCCATCTTTCTTTGGTACAAGTAACACAGGTTCCGCACATGGGCTTAAGCTTTCTTGCATGTATCCCTTCTCAAGAAGTTCTTCCACTTGTTTTTGGAGTTCCCTAGCCTCCTCCAGATTTGTTCGATAGGCCGCCTTGTTTGGGAGGGGAGCTGCCGAAATGAAATCTATTTGATGTTCAATTCCTCAAAGTGGTGGTAGCTCCTTTGGAAGTTCCTAAAGAAAGACATCTTCAAATTATTTCAAGAGAGAGCAAACAACACTAGGACAAGAATCGTTAGAATCATTAAAAATAGTAGTTAAAGAATGTTTATAAGTTATCAATGCTATTGGTCTCATGTATTCACAAGCACTCTTCAACTCTCTTGTTTTTGCATAAAACACACTTTCTTTTCTCTCTTGTCTTTCCCCTCTTTCTTCTTTTCCTCTTGCTCACCTCTCTCTTTCTCAATCGTTCATCTCTTCCAAATTTTCTTCTCTCTTTTCTTCTCTTTTCCCTCCACTAATCTCTCATTTTCCTTTTCTTTCTTTTTTCTCATAAAATTCTTTCATTTTCTCTAAAAGTATCCTTTAATCCATGTAAGCCTCGTGTGGCTTCATAGAATTCAAATGAATTCTTTTTCCTCTAAACTCAAATGTGTACTAGTTCTTGAGTCCATCAAAGGTAAACTTCTCATCATATTGCCATGGCCTTCCAAGTATCAAATGTGTGGCTTGCATGGGAACAACATCACATATCACCACATCACTATACTTGCCCATGGAGAAAGGAATCCTCACTTGCTTTCCTACCTTTACCTCCCCACAATCATTCAACCATTGTAACCTGTAAGGTTTTGGCTGGTCTACGCAAGGTAACTTCAAACGGTCCATCATGTACTTGCTTACGACATTTACACAACTTCCGCCATCAACAATCAAGCCACATAGGTTGATGTGATTTTCAAAATTGGATTGATGTTAGAATGTAATCAAGATGAAATCTCACACTTAATTCATAGGATTCAATTAAGGTTTGGGTTTGGTTAAATAGAATGACCTATGAAGCTAGTTCTTCATCAACCATTCTCTTGATTTGTAAAGACACATCAATACCTCAACCAAAGTAATTGATAGCCCAATTGTAATCACTCAAGAACCCTAAAAGAATATCCTAAGATCTTACAATTTTTTGATCAAGATGATCAGAAAATCTCTCAAAGAGAAGTTGTAATTTGATTTCAAATTGAAATGGTTGAGTTTGAATACAAAATAAGAAGTATTTATACTAGGGAAACATCTAAACCCTAATTAAGACGTTCGATGGTGTTAATTACATAAAACACCCATAAACTAATGTATAAAGATAAGCTTAAAACCAATAAAAACGAAACTAAACAACTCTGTCCAGCAGAGTGTCCGGCGCTGGACAGGTTCTACCTAGTGCCGGATAGAGGCTGGTTGGCGCCGGATGGGGAGACGGATGGTAGGCTGGAATGCTTTTGGAATTTCACGAATTGTGAGTCTCTTCAGTCTGGCGCCGAATAAGTTCTACCTGGCGCCGGACAGCCTTGAGTCCTCTTGCCGACTTCTTTCTTTTGGCTCCAATCCTCCAAGTTTCCATGTGGTTTTGATTCCCTTCCATTTTAGTTAATTTCTTAACATGAATTAAAGCATGAATTCAAGCTTTGTTCCTCCTTTAATGAAAATACATTCCATATCTTCAAATCAACTTGATTACCTTCAAGCTTAATCTTTTCAAAGATGGCTTCCAAATCAAGTAATCCCTCCTTTCTTAGCATGAACAAAATGAATGCTTTTTTCAGTTTTGATGCCCTTGATCGTGTGATTGCTCCTTGTGGCAATGAAGGAGCTAGGTTCCAATCATCCCGCCGTTGCTCAAGAGGATTCGTCCTTGAATCAGCTTGATCTACATCAAAAGGAGATAAATCAGTTACATTGAAAGTAGGACTAACATTATACTTACCTTGCAAGTCCACTTTGTATGCATTGTTATTTATCTTCTCAATTACTTGAAACGGACCATCACCCCTTGTTTCGATCTTCGATTTTCGAGCAAGTGAAAAATGTTCCTTTCTCAAATTAGTCCACACCTTATCTCTAACTTCAAATTCGACCTTCCTCCTTCCTTTGTTATGTTGTTGTGCATTTCTTTGGTTTTGCAATTCTTCTTTGGTTTAGTAATTGGACATTATCCCTTGCTTTTGCATGAAGTTGCTTACCCAAATCATCCTTCTTAGCACCATCTAGACTATGAATGTCACTCAAAGGTAAAGGAGTCAGATCAAGAAGAGTCAAAGGGAAATCCATATACCAATTCAAAATGAGAGAAATGTGT
The DNA here is from genome assembly GCA_035221335.1 of Echites panduratus. Classification (NCBI taxonomy): domain Eukaryota; kingdom Viridiplantae; phylum Streptophyta; class Magnoliopsida; order Gentianales; family Apocynaceae; genus Echites; species Echites panduratus. The sequence continues at coordinate 471 of JAWZTD010063419.1, read as the reverse complement.
GGAAGAGTGCACACATCTATTATATGCAAATTCAACTACTAAATTTGCAACATGAGATGCATCATCAATTTTTGAACATGCAATGAAATGTGCCATTTTTGAGAATCTATCAACTATAAAAAGAATGGAATCTTTACCCATCCTAGTTTTTGGTAATCCAAGAACAAAATCCATTGAAACATGCTCCCATGGAGCTCTTGGAATAGGTAAAGGCGTGTAAAAACCATGTGGTTTAAGAGTTGATTTAGCCTTCTTACACTCAATGCAATGAATTGATCATAAATTATGAGATTTGAATATCCCTTTCCGTTCTTTAGAAGATATTAATCGCATAGAAAACTAAATTTCCACAATAAATGAAAATCCTTCTGATATCATTTTAGAATACAAATTATTGTTGCGCCCAAAAAATGGATTTTGGCTAGAATCATTAGCAGAGGTGAGAAAATGATTCTGTTGATACATTCGAGT
>JAWZTD010063211.1:0-11161 GCA_035221335.1 Echites panduratus | reverse complement strand
ACTGTCAAGGGGGTTATACCCAAGGTGAATTTAAGGTTCCCCCCCGCCAAGGACCTGGGAATGGGTGGTCCATCGCTGGGGACATTTCGGCTCCACTTGCACCTGCTCCTCTGGAGCTAGATGTAATTCTTGCTATTAATCAAGTTTTTGGGTTGTTTTTTTCTATTCTGACTCCATCTCTTTTTTTTTTTATTTTAGAAATGGTGTCCTCCAAAAGGTTCATGGCCATCATGGAATCCAACCGCAAAGAATACCAAGTTCAACTTTCGTCGGCGAGGAACATGATATCTCTTCGCCATGTTGTTGATCAGGGGAAGTGGGATGGTCTCGCCATTTTATCTCAACCTTGCCCTCTTCCTACTGATGAAGAACTGCTTATAAGGGTCGGCGAGGAAGCCGCCTCCTCCGAATTCGGTGCCACCCAGAGAAAGAGGAAAGGGAAGGATGTTGATGAATCTTGCCCCAAGAAAAAGGTGGGCAATTAAGAAAATCTAACGGGGTTGGGCTTCGCTTCTAAGAGCACGCCTCTTGTTGTTCCCTCTAAGACCACACACATCCAGGAAGATATCTCTTGCTGGTGTCCTACCAGTTGTGTCACCTCGTGCTGTTTCTCTTGTCCAGGAATCTCTGGGGGTTCTTCAACCAGTCGAGGTACGAGATCCTACCTCGCCAGTAGAGGTTGGTGCTCAGGCCGCTCCTAGTCGTTCTCCCGAATTGGGAACATGAGCCCTTCCAGTTTTTCGCTGCCCTTGTAAAGATGGGCTAGCTTAAGCATGCTCTGGGAGTGGCAGTGATAGACAAATTGGACTTTTCGGATGCTATAGTGATCAAGCATCTAGGAAAGAGCATGCTCGTGCGGGCTAGCAACTTTCTAGCTCGCAAGACTGGGAGGACTGTTAATCAGATACTGGCTTATCTCGCTAAGGTATGTTATGCTTATTCTATGTTCTTTTCATTTTTTTGTTTTTTGGTCATGAGTTATTCTCTCATCATTTGATTTTTAGGTGAGTTCACTCTTGCTTCACCTTGACGAGTCGGGCAGGAGGGCGAGTAGAGAGACGGAGGCACTGCTTGCTCAAGAGAAGAAGTTGTCTGTTGTGGAGGGGGAGAAGGTTGCCCTCTAGGAGAAGTGCAAGAAGCTGGAGGGCAATCTACTGGAGACTACAGAAGCCAGGAATGCTATGATTAATGACAAGGAAGAGATCGCTGACCAGGTTAACACATTGTATGCCATGTTGGAGTCCGCAGAAAGAGAAGCCCAGAATGCCAATAGTGAAATTCAAAAGCTGGGAGCCGCACTGGAGCTATCCACAGGGGAGGCTGTTGACAAGGACAAGACCATAGAAGACTTATCTGGGCGTCTCTCAGAGTTGGAGGGATTGTGGACCCGGAATAAAGAACTGGAGGAGTTACGATCTCGCCTTGAGTCAAAGGAGTTCCGACAAAGTATTGCTCATGAAACCATGGAGAGGTATAAAACCTTCGACAAGTTCATGGACAACATTGCTCACGAAGCATTTGGATTTTATCGATGGGGCTTGAACTTTGCTACCTAAATACTTTATGACAAAGTCCCGCTCGATACAATTTCTCCGCAGTATATAAGCTACGGGCTGCATCCAGATCTTCAAGGCAGTCATGGCTTCATGCCGTTTATGGAGGATGAGCTCGCAGAGATTATAGAGTATGATGCGGATGAGGGTAGGTCTTTGTGGGTCCCTCCACCTCCTGTGCAGCCAAACTTCTTCCAATTGCAAGCGGCATGGGCGGAGGAGAAGAAGTTCCCTCAAGCTCAAGGTGATCTTGCCCCCGAAGTTCTTGACCCCAGCGCTCCTGCATCTCACTCCGGCTACTTGTGAGATGATCATATGTAATTTTTATGATGTAATAAGATTGTTTTGTTTTCCTCGCCAATTTGTTTATGCGACTCTTGACCTCATATTTGCGGGATGAGCACGTCACTGTTTATATATGTATTTTCTTGATTTTTGCTCCTGCGTGATGGTCAATTTAACTTTTTTAGGCAGATTGATTGTGGTTGTCTAACTTGCAAGTCTTATATTTATTGATAGAATCACCCCTTAGCTATGTTTATACAAGATATCTTTTCAGGTGATCTAAATGCCATGGGTTGGGTAGCCTCTTCCCATCTGGTTTCTCTAGGAGAAAAGTTCCTTCTCTGTGTTTTTCCACGAGCTTGTATGGACCTTCCCAACTTGGGGTCAACTTCCCCCTGTAATTCCTTTGGCCAGTTGCTTCAATTTTCCTTAAGACCCAATCACCAACCTATAGCCTCTTCAGGTTGATCCTTTGATCATGGTATTTCTTGGTCTTTTGTTTATAGAGCGCCATTTGTGTTCTTGCATTCAACATTTTCTCCTCTATTAGGTCTAAATCATTTAATTTTGTTTAGGTATTCTCTCTTTCGTTGAAGTATGCAACTCGGTATGTTGGAAGCCCCACCTCTACTGGAGCAATTGCCTCAGATCCATATACCAAAGAAAACAGGCTTTCTCCAGTGGCTCCCCTGGGAGACGTGAGGATGGACCATAACACTGGGTGTAGCTCATCGACCCATTTGCCATCTTTGCCATCTAAGCTCTTTTTGAGGGAGGTGATTTTTAGTTTGTTTACTACTTCAGCTTGACCATTTCCCTTTGGGTATGCGATTGAGAATTTCCAATGCCTTGGTCTGTCACGACGGCCCTTGGGATTAAATATCTACACAACACCATGTCATGGAAAAAGTTCAATACATTTTCCTTCATTGGGCGCGTTAAGGCCTTTGCTTCTATCCATTTGGAGAAATAGTTTACTACTACCTCCGAGAACCTCCTCCCACCTCTAGCTTTGAGAAAGTTTCCCATTAGGTCCATCCCCCACATGTCAAATGGCCATGGCGAGATGACTAGGGTTTGTGCGGCTGAGGGTAGCCTGGGGATGCTGGCGTAGGTTTGGCATTTGGCACATTTACTGGTATATTCATTCGCATCTTACCTTAATGATGGCCAGTAATATCCAAAGTTAATTATTATATCTGCCATTGACCTAGCCCCCGTGTGTCTGCCACATATCCCCTCTTGGACTTCCTCCAAGAGTGGGGCGACCAAATGTGGCGGCACACATCTCAACAAAGGTTTAGAAAAGGAACTCTTGTATAGTACTCCGTCTATGATCGTGTATCTTGCCGCTCTCCTCCTCAGGGCTATTGCCTTGGTTGACTCCTTTGGGAGCTCTCCATTCAAGAATTCCTCGATCTCTTACGTCCATTCGGTAGCTTCCACAGTTTGTATTGTTGCTGGTGAAGTCTCTTTCAGCGAGACACTTGGCTTTTCCTCAATTTCAATGCCCTCTACTATCCCGCTATGCGACGTTGCAGCCATTCTTGAGAGATATTCAGCTCGTTTGTTATCTTCCTGAGGAATTTTATCGAGGTAGTATTCGAAATCTTTACGGGCCTATCGTATCCTATCGCGATATTCCCTTAAGATATCGTCGTTGACCTGAAGCTGGCCGTTAACTTGATTTACGACAACCTGGGAATCGCTTCTAGCTTGGATTCTCTTAATTCCCAGTCTAGTCGCCCATTGCAGCCCCGCGAGCAACGATTCATATTTGATATTATTATTGGTTCCTTCGAAGAGAAATCTCACTCCCTTTTCTAATCGAATTTTTGAGTCGAATGAGCTTAAGACAATACCGGCACCACTACCCTCTTTGTTTGTCGCTCCATCTACTAATAGGGTCCACGCCCTCTCCAACTTCCTATTTTGTTCCTCCTTTTGGATGTTGGGGATTGAAATCTCAGAGTTAGGCAGTTCCAGATTTAAGGTTTCAGCTATGAAATCTGCTAAAGCATGCCCCTTAATTGCTTTTCTAGGGACGAACTTTATATCATAAGCGCTTAGCTCAATAGACCATTTTAATATTCTTCTAGACTTGTCAGGCTTAAGGAAAATTTGTTTGAGGGGGGCGTTGGTGTAGACCATGATGGTGTGAGAATCAAAATAACTCAAAGTTTTCTGGCAGCGATTACCAAGGTATAAGCTAACTTTTCTATATTCATGTATCTGACCTCTGCTTTGTTAAGGGCCTTACTTACATAATAGATGGGCATTTGTTTACCATTTTCTTCCCTAATCAAAGCGGCGGCCACCGCTAACTCGGAGGCCTCTAGGTTCAAATACAGTATCTAGTCGACTTTGGGGCTGGTGAGGAGAGGAAGCTTCTCTAAATAATCTTTTAGGCCTTTGAATGCTGCGGAACAATCCTCAGTCCAAGTGAAATTTTGCCTAGCTCATTTGAGGGTTTTGAAGAAGGGAAGACATTTCTCAACTAACCTAGATATGAACCTCCCCAAAGCAGCTATGCACCCTGTCAGCTTCTCGACTTTTTTGACGCATCGGGGTTCTTTAATGTTGGTGATGGCAGAGATCTTTTCTTAATTGGCCTTGATTCCCCTTTGGGAATAATAGGAATTTGCCCGCTTCGATACCGAAGTTACATTTAATAGTTTTGAGGTTCATGTTATATTTGTTTAAGTTGAGGAAAGTCTCCTCCAAATCCAGCATTTGATTATTCCCCCTACTGGTCTTGAAGATCATGTTGTCCACATATGCTTCCATATTTCTTCCGATTTGGAACTGGAACACTAGGCGGGATCTTCCCTCCTGAGAGACAGCGAACTTTCTTGCTACCTCGAACATCTCCCATATTGACTTTGGCGATCTTATGTGGAATTCTGTCTTCAGATAAGAAGACATAGTTCCGTGTATAAAAGAATGCAGGGCTACCTCCATGCTTATTCCGTCAATGTCATCATATACTTTTTTGAAGTTTTCAATATACGTCTCTAAGTCCTCCCCTTGGAGTTGGTTGACATTGAAGAGATCTTCCTGATTCTTGGCCAGTACTCCAGCGATCCCAAACCTGGCAAGGAATTCCTTTTCTAAAGATGACCACCCTTTAATTGATTCTGGCTTTAGATTGGTGAACTAAGCGGTGGCCATACCTCCGAGCGTGCTAGTGAAGGCTTTACACTTTACTGCGTCGTCTCCAGTTATGACTCTTATTGCATGTTCATACCTGCACAAATGGTCCTGCGCTCTTCCCTTTCCCTTGTACAATGACAGGGCCGGTAATTTAAATTCTGGGTTTGGCGGGGAGTCCCAGATCCACTTGACGAAAGGGGATCTGGTGATAGGCCTCTTTCTAGGAGATCTTGATCTGCTCCTTGACTTCCTTTCATTAGGTGTTCCCACAATGCTGATCTTAGAGCTATGTAAAATCTCTGGCTCTTTCCTTTTGTAGTAGTTTTCGATGGGGTCTTTAGACTCTCCCACTTGGCTTTTAGAGGCCCTTGGTCGGACTATGCTAGTCTGAGCTTCAGGGGCCTCTATTTTGGATATGTTCTTTTTTTGACCTGTCAAACCTCAATTGTTGTGGTTATCTTGGTGGGTTTCTGTGCCATAGGGAACATTCCTCATCGAATGTGCAGACGGTGATGAGATCGACACCGGTGGAGGCAGTGTGTGGCCGATTATGGCCATTTTCTTATTTAACTAAGCTCATTCCATCATTATTTGATTTTTCGAGTGGGCCATTGCAGCTGCTCTTCCAACTTCGGTGTTCGGGTAAGCTCGTCAAGGGGAAATTCCTCCTCAGTGAGCCCTCGATTGAAATCGAGGGTCCGCCTGAGATCTTTGGTGCCTGATGTTCCTGCACCTGATGGTCCTAATCTTTGTCTGACCTGGATTCTATGGGTACTATCTTCCTTTTCTCTGGATAGTGGCAGGTGTGACGGGCTCTCCCTGACGTACCCGAATATGTTTATTATCATTGATAGCAAGAGCCGAATGTCTTGATCTCTCGGGCTCTGTTTCCTTTTCCTTTCCAGGCTTTTCGGCCTGAACCAGGTGGGGTGGCTCCATTAGCAAGGTCTGTATATGGGCGGAAGCTACCTTGGGATTGCAAGTTTTTCCCATTAACGGAACCAAACTGATGAAGCAATAATTTTCAGAGGATCAGTTTCTGCCCTAGCCTTGGATGCTTTACATGGGGTCCACCTGCAAGAATGGAAAAATCCCGAGAGCTCCGATGCCTAAGTTAGTGTCGGAAAGATTTTATTATCACCCCCTTTTAATGATAGAAGGATGTCTTACCTTTAGTTGCGAGAAGAAAATTCCATTTATATGTAGTAGGATTACATTTTTGTTATTTGGTGAAGATTTAGCACATGATTAACCGTCAATTCACAGCTTTTCCGTTGACGACGGTAGGGCAAATCCCTTAATTCTTTGTTATTAGAATGGCGTTTATAACTTTACCAACCCTTGGGACATCATTTTGTACCTACTCTGTCAGTAATTATTGTAGAGCATTTAATGTTGGTACCGTACCTCGTCGGTTCACACTGGATGAAGCAAGGTTGCTTTAGGTTTTCCACCAACTGATAACCCACTTCAGAGAGATTCAACACCTCGTCGTCAGGGCATCTCGCCAATTGGGATACCGCGCTTGTCACTCTTTTCTCTTGGTCGTTAATACCCCCCAAATCGGGTGCCATGGGACTCTCCACAAGCTAAATATCTTTTAATGGTGATTGAGTGAACGGGAGGGAAGGACCGAAGAAGTTATGTAGGCGGTGGGTCTTCAGGCAAAGAAAGATAGGGCACATCTTGTTTTGTTTATTTATTCTAAGTAATGTCTTAAACACCCTTCTAAATTGGACTCTCTTTAAAAAAAAGGTAATGTCTTAAACCCTTAAAGTGAGTAATATTAGATTGATGTTATTATGTAATCTAAAAATTCTTTATATATTTAAATGTAAAATTTATTTTGTATAAACAAATATATAATATATAAACAAAAAATTATATAATAAATAGATTATATTATATAATATATAAATAAATTATTATTTTATATATATATATCAAAAGTTCTCTTAAGCCCACAAGTAGAAATAAATGAATATATATTGGCTCGACTCGATCTCATTTAAGACAAGTCTAATTCCAACTTTAGGTGATCCAAATCTAAACCGTTATTGAATAGTCTCGTCTCATTTACACCATCAGCTATCACCATAAAAGGTCAACCAAATATGTCAAAATACTTTTGACACAATTATGCATATAGTAACATGTATTTAGTGAATTGAACATCCTCTGCTTATTAAATATGAGGAGATGGTTAGTTTGAAAGTGCAATTGCTAGTCCGGGAGAGAACAAAATATAATTAATTTGTAGTTGGAGTTCCTCATTATGTTGCTTTATCGCACTAGTCACACTCCATTTTCTTGTATGGAAGCAAAGTTAGCATAACCATCTGAATTGAGATATCGTGAAATATATCTTAGTGGGAGATGTTGATATTTGGGTTAGATTGTGGCTCACCCAAATCTAAATATTACATTCCTATTTGACTAGTTCCAAGAGATTTCTATTAATTAATTCCTATTAGCTAGGGATTACAGTTAACAGAGATATTCTCCCGATCTCTACATTTTAGGGTAACCCTAACAAAATATATCTTACACTATCTCTTGTAGTCAATAGTCTTTTTCTTACCTCTTCCTCTAACTTGTCCTTCATTGATACACATATTTAGGGCATGGAACGTCTGAATAACTTTAGTAGAAATTCATAGTTGTGGAGAAAGCCTACCAAAATCCCATCAATTTCATCTAGCTAAATCAGGACGTCAGTATGTATCCAAATATTCTATGGCAACATTTTTCAGCCTAATTGCTTGATTCCTGTTTTCCTGTTTGTAGGGGGAAAAAAAAGAAAAAGAAATGAGAGTCAAAGGGCATGGAAAAGAAGAAAATGACATGATGAAACAAAAAAGAAGTGTTAAGCATATGAAACTGGGTCTACTATCTTTATATATTCTTATCTCTTTTGACCACCGATGTTTGAAATCCTGGATCGATTTGATCTGATAAAAGTTTACCCTTAGGAAGAAATCAATCAAGATAAATTTCACATGACCAAAATTTTGGTTCATGCATGGTGGTCTTGCAGACGGTGGCATCCGTCCCTTTTTCACCCCTCTAATTTTCTAACCCTTATAATCCCTTTTTTTTTAGCATAAAAAATCTTCATAACCTTTTTGTAATATAAATTAAAAATATAATAAACTACTAGCAACATATAGTCGAGGTATGTGCGTGAGTCTGACATTCATATCACTTAAAATTTATATACATATATATATATATACAGAAATGCTATTATGGATAACGGAACTCAAAAATAATTTGAGCTCCTATTAAGTCTCTAACGGTCAAAGTTAATGGTCAACTATCGTTTTTTAAAAAATAAATCAAGTACCTCTAGGGTTTAGTTTGTCTTATATTTCTTTAAAAAATTATTTTTATAGAAGAATTATTTTTTCATAAGAAAAAAAAGACAGTTGACCGTTAACTTTGGCCATTAGATACTTAACCGGAGCTAAAAAATAATTTAAGCTCTGTTTCCCTATATAATAATAATAATAATAATAATAATAAGAAAGGAAGAGAAAATGAAAGTGCTTTGATCTTTAGGATAGAGAAAGAGAATTTTATTCCCAATTCTATCATTAATAACTCTTTTTTCTAGCATTCGTTTGTCACATTTTTAGGAATTTGAAGAGTTATTTATGGTGAAAGATGGCAAGGACCACATGATGATGAGTGAAATGTTTAAATGTGAAATGGTACACTCTTATATCTACACTTGGAGATAGATTATTGAAACTTAAGCATGAAAAGTTGATGTCTATGGTTAAGTGTGATTTAGTAAATGCGTTTGTTGTATGTGAACAAGTTGACCTTGTTAATTGCTTTAAGCATGATGAACTCGTGCATGGAAGAAATAAATTGTGTGATTTTAAGAGTTTGTCAAAGGCTTTGGAAGAGTTTGTGCTCATTTAAGAGTCATTTGTGAATGAACATGTTTGCGAAAATGTGCTAGATGTTGCAAAACAAAAGGCATATGTTGAATTTCACAAGCATGATGAAGTTTTATTTGATGAATATGTGTTGCTAAAGAGAAGAATGTTAATCATGAATTTCTGAAAATTGAGTCTCATGGAATTGGAATAGACTTATCCTATTCTGGATTTCAATGCTTGAATTTCAAGGGAAAGAATATATTTCTATGGTCTTATTCGTACATGAAGAGAAAGTTTAAGCGTGTTGGGAATGATTTCTTCTTACAGAATTTTGGTAATAAGGCATGTCATGTTGTGAATTTGACCTTTAGGGAAGTTGCAAAGCTTTATGAATCTGATAGTAACATGACTGCTTGGATTATATATCTTGTTATGACTTTTACTATTCAATTGAAGCTTATAGTTCACATGACTATTTGCCTAGGCCTGGAACTTTATGTTATTGAGTATTCAATGCATGATGAATTATTTCAATTGTTGACTTTTGAGAGTCAATACCTAAATTTTGTGAGATATGATAAACCTACAATATTGAATATCTTGTTTAAAGAGCATGTCTTAGGACTGAGTATGAAAAGAAATCCATGACCCTCGGAGAATGTTTGTTGTCTTTTGAAAAGGAATTTTATGAGATACATTGTTCTTTGATGAAGACGGAGAACTTTATGATAATGATATCAATGTGTTTGTTTTGAGGTATAATCTTTATTTGGCATGTTTGGTTGAGTTACATGATGATACGATTTATGTTTTGTGCCAATAATAAATATTGGTTGAACATTTTAAATGACTACAAAGCTGTCCATCTTGATAATACTATGGAATCTAACATATGTGAGAATTACATTCTTGTTAATCTTCTACATATGTTCGGTGTTTGTGATGGAAGATTTGTGTATGATACGGAGAGGAAGAGTTTCTTGACCTTATTGTGCAGAAATTACAATTTTGAAGTTATTTTATAAATTGTTTTATGGGGTCATGGACCAATGGGATTTAAAACTTCTGATTTGATTACAAGTATTGTGTATTTCTGGATTTTACATTGGATGGTAGTTCTTGTTGTTCTTATTTCTTCTAATGAGCTTGTTGTGGAAAAAAAAGAATACATCTCAATCAAAGAATGGCCACCAACTATGATGGAAGTAATGGTAAGACATTGGTATTTGAAGACTTCCATGGAGAAAAACATTTGTCCAACCAATGGCAACATTAATATATGTGGTAAGTATCTTATTGATTCTTCAATCAATGTTATTGATCATTCTCTTTTAAATGTAGGACTTGAAGATTTGAGGTCGAATCTTTTTTAAGAAGGTTGAATGATGTAATTCCAAGAAGACAATTGAAAACTTATGAGGATCAAGACTTCAAGTTTAAGGAAGCCATGAAGGCATTGGTGATCAACCATGAAAGGAAAGCTTACAGATGATGCCTTATTTGAAGAAACTATACTTGAAGATGGTGATGAATCAAGGAAGAACTTTAATGACATCAAGTTTGATGATTCTAATGATGTTCAAGAGCGATTATGTAGCTTAAAACATAATCAAAATAGCTTTGGAAGAACATTTGAAGAAGCCATACAAGAAGGGAAGCAAAGATGGAGAACGAAGGCATAAAATAGCACTTGTTGGTGTGCCAACCAGTCCAATAACTGTTGCCTGTTGTGGCACCGATCACCCTTAGCTGTTCAGGTTGAGAAGAGCTCCTACAGAGAGAAAAGTGCTAAGCCAGATCGGGCCTAGCACCAATGCACCTACAGGAGCCGGTTATCCCCGGTTTTCAGAGGGCGGTTTGGACGGGTTTTCCTATTTCGTTTGATTTTCTTTGTTTTAGTTACTTACTTTAATACTAATAAAAGTCCTATTTCGGCTTGGTATTGTTTAGAACACGTCTTGGACTATAAATAAATTCTTTCTATGTAATTTTATACATCTTTTATCAATCAATCAAATTATACTTTTTTTCTGCTTTGAGAGTAAAAACCTAAAGATCAAATTGTTCTTTTGTGGGAGTTTCGAATAAAACTTCTTAGGTCTCTTGAGAGACTTCTTAAGATGCTTACTACTACTTTGGTTTAGGGTGTGGGAAGGTTCTTTAAACTTGTAGATTGGTTTGCGTTTTCCATAATCTTGGTCGATGTATATTCTAAACTTGAATTGTTGACGGATTTGTGGGAATTCAATTTCACATTGAGACGTTCTTAGGGTTGGGCCT
>JAWZTD010062802.1:0-33968 GCA_035221335.1 Echites panduratus | reverse complement strand
GCAAGGAATAAGATTTTTCTTTGATCATTACCTTCATGAAGTGTCTCATGGTCTTCAAGTTTCTTCACTTCATGAGGCGTCTCTTGAATTTCCACTTTAGTTGATGAAGAATTACTTTCAGTAGAATGATCATGAGGTCTCCCATATGAATTCCCACGATTGGACATTTGTCTTCCATTCTTCCATTGTGATGGTTTTCAACCCCCACATGTCTTCCATGTCTCAATGGCTCCACATGTTCATTATATTAGGAATAAGAATCCTCTTCCTTTTCTTTTCTCCACGGGTCTCTTTCAACTTCTTCTTTTCTCCATGGGTCTCTTTCAACTTCATAGTCATAATAGTCTTCATCATTGGACTCTTCATAGTCATATCTCCATATATGTTGACTACTTTGATGATTTCTCTTTTCAGCTTTTTTTGGTTGACACTCTCGAGAGGAACTAGGTTGACATTCACCTTTCCTTCCTCCTTGTTGCACATGTGTTCTAGAAGGTCTAGATTGGTGATCATCTACTTTTCTTTCAAAATTTTTGGCCTTTGAGTTCCAATCACTTCTCCAATCCATCATGTTGTTTGAAAGATCTTCTATATTGTTGGACAATTGCTCCATCTTCTCCAAGAGTATGGCACACTCAGCTTGAGATAAAGTTCTTGACATATTTCACCTACAAATGAAACAATAACAAGAAATCTGAAACTTTTTTTGTACCTCACCAATTCTCTCTTGTTTGCACTCTTTCAAGTCTCTTACTCACTCAAATAAACTCACTTCACTCAGCCTTTTACCTCTCTTAACTCTTCTTCAAGTTCAATTCTAATGAGCAATTGCAAACAACTTAGGCAAGAATGTCAAGTAGTCCACAAAACTAAATCAAATAGTCAAAAATTGTTAACAACTAGAACCAAAGAGATAAGAATTTAAAAGATTTAGGTCAATGAGCAAAAATTTAAACACTTAGAGTCAAGAAATAGATGAAATGCAATTTTTCAAACACCTTGAAGTAAAAGAAACTTGTGATCAAAAAAATTCTTAAATATCAATTCAACATAGCCTTGCCATTATGAGCTCAAATTTGCAGTAATCAAAGGCAAAAACACTTCAATTTCAATCACAAATCTTTTCCAAACATTCAATCGTTCAATTCGCATAAGATCTCACTTCAATTTTTCAATTTTCGTCACTATTTTTTAAAGAATTTTCTCTTGCTCTGTTTTTCTTTTTTCCACCGTTTTTACTGTCCAATATGAATTTGGACAGATTTGATCTCTTTTTTTTTTGTACTTTTCTTTTTTAATGATGGAAAAAGAAGAAAAAACACTTAACACCTTGAATCAGCCCTTGTTTTTGGCCTTAGGTTAGATCCACACAACAATAGATCACAAGAGAAGAAGTAGGATAGATTTGATGGAACAAAACACAAATCACAAACTTAAGAACATAGATCTTCAAAGAAACAAATATGATCTTAACAATACACAAAGAAAGAAATTAAGTTAGTCCAATCTAAGATGAAAAACCTCAAGCTCTGATACCAAAATGCCTTCTTCATCAAACATAAACACATAAATTGAAAAATTTACCCAAGACTTCATAAAAAATTATGGTTAGTTCATTGACCTATGTTGTCATGCAACATGAATCAATGACTTGTGTTTGATAGGCAATTCACACCCTTACCCAAGTGTAGAAAAGCCCTTAAGAAGTTCTACAGGAACCCTAGAAGTGTTCTAGCAAAAACTCACAAGAAAGATCAAGTTTGATCTTAATTTCAGCCACCAAAGGGAAATTTTTTGTTTTTGATAAAAAGATGATTAGGGTAATACATTTTAATGTTCTATTTATACTCATAAAAGCCCTTACTTGAAATTAAATGGTCAAATAAACACCTAAGACACAGTTACCAAAATTTCTGAAATTTGGTCATGTAACACATGGCTGGTCACGGTCCATTATTTGGTCCTCCGAGCTGATTTTTAAGCCATTTTTCAATACATTTTGAAGCTCCTTAGTCTCTCTTAACTTCAGTAAAATCTTGAGCTTTGATGACATTGAAAGGCTTGCTTCAAACCACTTCATCTTGGAGTGATATTCTTTGAAAAATGGCATCAAAATCAATTAATTCCTCTCTTCCTGGAATAAAAATCATCAATGCTTTTCTTAATTTTGAAGCTCTTGATCTTGTAATAGGTCCACTTGGTGTTTTTGGGCATGGATCACCCTTATTAACCATCTCCTCAAAAGATTTGTCCTCAAATCTTCAAGTCTTGAAATATAAACTTTATCTTGGTAAGCATATTTCCAAGTTGTTTCAATCAAAGCTCCTTGGTCTCTATCATACATACATCTATATTTCCAGATTTCTTGTTGGTGAAAATCATATCTAGAACATCATCTCAAGCATCATGTTATAAGGAAAGATTAGCGACTTCTTAGCCTTGTTCTTCTAAGGAATATATGTCATATAGAGAAGTGGAAAAAAGAAGTTATGGGATTAAAGGAGGTTATGAAGAAATGTTAGGAGCAACAAGAAGACCATTCAGTATTTCTATGGTATGGAAGATCCAAAATCTTACCTTGCTTGGGAAAGAAAAGCTGAACTTGTGATTACTTGTCATGACTACTTGGAGGAAGAAAACATAAAGCTAGTTATTGAAAGTCTTAAGGGCTATGCCTTAGCTTGGTGGGATAAATTGGTGATATAAGAAAAGATATGGGGTGGAACATCTGCTTCTACATGGCGGAATTGAAAAGGACCTTGAGTTATAGATTTGCACCAAAACTCTACTACAAAATCGTCACTCAAGGTAACAATTGTGTGTTAGAGTATTATGAGGAGTTGGAGAGTTCCTTAAAGAAAGCTAACATGGTAGAGGATCAAGAAGGTGCAAAGAATAGGTTTCTCAATGGTTTGAATGTAGAAATTTGGGAAGAAGTTGAGGCATATTACTATGATTATCTTGAGGATATGGTACACATAGCCAACAAGGTTGAAAAATACTTGAAGAAAAGAAAGATAATATGTGAGAAATCTTATGAAAGCTCAAGACATGGAACTTATTCAACAACTATGTGACATGAACTAGCTAGGTGATAGCTAAGCTAGGTGACATGAACAAGACACTAGTTCAAGAAGTGGATGACAAGGTACAAGTAAAGGAGACACCAAATAAAGTGAAGCAAATTGAAGGCCATGAGACACTTCATAAAGGTAGTGATGGGACAAAACCCTTATTTCTCGCAATATGCATCATGTTTGAGAAAATATGTAGTTTGATGATTGATCTTGAGAGCAATATGAATTTTGTGAGTCAATATGTGGTGAAGAGATTGCAACTTGATTGGGAGAAACATCCGAACCTTATAAGCTACAAAGGTTGAATAGTGGTGAAGAGGTTTTGGTTGACAAACAAGTGAGGTTGCCTTTTTCCTGTAAGGAAGTATGAGGATGAAGTGTTTTGTGATGTGATTCCTGTGCAAGTGACTCATTTGTTGCTAGGGAAACCTTGGCAAGTTGAAAGAGGAGCTACATATGATCATTGTAAATATAAGTACACTTTCATGATGAATGGAAGGAGAATCCATTTGAATTCTTTGACACCACATGAGGCTACTAAAGATCAACAACAACTTTTACAGAACATGAGGGCATTCAATTTTGAGAAAGAGAGAAAAGAAAAAGATGAACAAGAGAGAAAGGAAAAAAAAAATGAACTTAAAAGAAAAAGAGAGCTTGAGAAGCAAGAAAATAAGAGGAAAATTGAACAAGAAAAAGAACATGAGATAGAAAATGATATTGTGAGAAAAGAACTGAAAGAAGGGAAAAAAGAGAGTGAAAAGGAAAGCGAAAGTGATAGAGTTTTGATCCTTACTCCCAATTCTAACACTAATCAATCTTCTTCTAGTGTTTTTGTGATCAAATTTCAAGAAATTGAAGGAATATTCAAGAATGAATTTGGCAAAGTCAAAGTGAGAATGAGTGAAATGCTACAATGGTACATTCTCATGTCTACACTTGGTGATAAATTGTTGAAGTTTGAGCATGAAAGAGTGTTAACTTTGGTTAGATATGATTGTGGAAATGCTTATAATGTTTATAAGCATGAAACTATTGTTGAATGTTTTGAGCATAATGATTCCTTGTTTAGAGAAAGCATGTCTTGTAGTTCTTTGAGTATTGCTACAGCTTTCACAGATTTCAAAATTGTGAAGGAATCTTATGTGAACCAATGTGAATGTAAACTTGATTGTGTATTTGTGCTTAATGAGTTAAAACAAGTTGATCATATTGAATTCTATGAGCATGTTAATTCATTGTTAGATGGAAACGCTTTGAGATTGCCTATGAATTCTCTATATGACTTGTTGATCATTGATTTTATTGAAAGATGCTTAGAGCTACATTTTCGTGAGATGAATAATTTGGATTTCTTGTGGAAACATACCTTGATTCGTATATGAGTAGACTTCCTAGATTTGTCTTGGATGATTGTGTATTGTGGATCTTTGACATTGCTATTCTTGATAATAAAATGTATCTTTGTGGTATTTTGGGTATTTATATCATTGATCCTACATGTTTGATTGTCTTGCTTGGAATGTGTTTCATTGTGAATCCTATGAAAAGAAAATCTATGATTGTTGGGATTAATTGTTGATAGGAATCTTTGAAGGAAAAGCATATCATTTTGAGCATTTGCCTTTTAAGGAAGTTTTGACACTTCATGATTTCGATAGAGACATGACTGCATGGATTGTATATCTTGGGGTGATTTTTAGATTCAAGGCTTATGAGTTTCATAATAGTATTCTGAGAGTTGATATTCTATGTGTTCTTGAATGTGATTAGCCTATTGAATTCCTTAAATTGCTGAAAGTTGGGAATCATAAAGTGAAATTTGTGAGATATGATAGTCCTAGAACCTTGAATATCTTGTTTACAAAGCATGCTTTAGGACTACATATAAAAAAGAGACCTATGATGAATGGAGGTATCTTGTTAACATTTTGTGAAGAGAAGATCTACAGTGATAAATTGTTCTTCGAAGAAGATGAGTTGCTTCATAATTTGATGACAAGTTGATTGCTATTTGTGTTATCTCTATTTGGCAAGTTTGGTTTAGTTACATGATGTTATGGTTTATATTTTGTATCATGAATAGAGATGTGTTGAAAGCTTGGGACTTATGTAATTATTCTCTGTTTTCGAAAAGGCATAATGATGTCCTACTTGATGATTTTGTGAGTTCTAGCATATATAGAGATTACTTCATTGTTCATTTTATATATATGTTTGATAACTTTGATGATGGACGTGTATTTGCTTTGCAAAAGAAATGTATTTGAGAATAAAGTGCTTGAATTCTAGATTTGATGTTCTTTTTTTTCCAAGCTCTATGGGGTCATAGACCAAGCTTAACATGTAAGAATTCCATCTTTGAAGTTTTTTTATTGAACACTTTATGGGGCATCAACCTTGAGGTTTTATGGCTTGTGCTTTGAATGAAATTGTGTGCTTTATGTGCTTAAAATGGATGGTATTCCTTGTTTACATTATTTGTGCTAATGAGCATATTGTAGATCTAAATGAATACATATTAATCAAAGAGAAACCACCATCTGGGAAGAAGGGCATGGTAAGGCTTTATTATGTAATAACTTCCATTGAGAAAGTCATCTATCAAGTCTTTGATAACTATATGGTAAGTGTTGTTATGATGTTTTCATTCATACTATTAATCATGCTTCTCTCAATGTAGAATTTGAAGTTTTGAGGACAAATCTTTTTGTAGTGAGGGGAGATGATGGAGTCCAAGGAGCTTTGATGGAAATAACTTTAAATCATGTTGAAGACTACATTTCAAGAGATAAAGATTTGTGGAAAAAAACTTTAGGAAGAAGGAGGGAATGATGAGATCCAAGGAAGACATGAAAAAATACATTTCAAGTTTGAAGAAGGCATAAAGATATTGAAGTTCAACAAAGAAGAACAACTTGAACTTGATGCCCAGTTGGGAGAAGCTCATCATAAAAAATGGAAGTTTGTGTATAAAGTTCTATATTTCAAATTCAAAGTTGTAGAGGAAGGGATGAAATGACCTGATATATTCACTTTGGTGCATTCAAGATGATGTTATATCAATACAAGAAGAAAGCATCAAGTAAGAGTGAAGATATGGAGTTAAACAAGCTAAAATAAGGTTAGAGTTAAACAAGCAAAAATAAGGTTAGAACAAGTAAATTCGGCTCTAGGCAAGCCTTCCGGTGATTGACTGTCTCTGCTAACTCTCCAACTCAAGACAGAAGCATCTTGGAGCTCCATCAGGTCCAAAATCCATCTCGGAGCTCCGTCTCCTTCCTGGCTTACAACGACTTGTTTTATCTTTCTTTGTATTTTCTTTGACTTTTCTTGCAAGTTAAGTGTCCTAATATGTCATTAACCTCATGGGTGTATGAATTAGGGTTTTGGCTAACCAAAAGACTATAAATACATTCTTATCTGGTATTACAAACAACTCTTTTATCTATTACAAACACATTTACTCTTTGAAAGACAAAATTCCAAGATCAAACTTGATCTTCTTAGTGAGTTCTTAGGCAACTTTTCTAGGGTTCTTAAGTGACAACACAAGGGCGATCAATTACTTTTGGTTAGGGTATTGATGTGTCTACCAAATCAAGAGGATGGTTGATGAAGATTATGCTTCATAGGTCATTCTAACTAGCCTAAAATAAACCTTTTAATGAAATCCTTTCAGTTGGTGTTTTTTTGATGAATCTTCCATTCCAAGAAATGATATCAGAAATTAACTATCTTTTGCAGCAATCCAATGATATGTTCTCGGATGAGCTACCTAAAGAGTTGCCACCTATTTTGTTTTGGGAGCACCATTACCAAACATTGCTACCTATAGGACTAATCCAGAAGAGACAAAGAAACTACAAAGGCAAATTGAAGAGCTCTTAGAGAAGGGGTATATAAGAGAAAGCACTAGTCCTTGTGCAGTAACTGTAAAGAAAGATGGTAGTTGGAGAATGTGTGTAGATTGCTGCATCATGAACAAAATCACTATAAAGTATCGCTTTCCTATTCCTAGGTTAGATAATATGTTGATGAGTTAAGTGGTAGCAAATGTTTTTCAAAGATTGATCTTAAAAGTGGCTATCATCAAATTAGGATAAAAGAGGGTGATGAATGGAAGACAACTTTTAAAACTAAACATGGTTATATGAGATTGCTGAATCATGTTCTTAGGGATTGCATTGGTGAGTTTGTAGTTGTCTATTTTGATGACATTCTGATTTATACAAAAAGTATTGATGAGCATGTTGGTCACTTATAAACTGTTTTTGACATACTTAGGAGAGGGAATGAGAAAATGAAGAGCCAAGAGGGCAAAAACAAGGGATGTCAGTTTGGGCTCTATCAAATTGACTATTCCTCCATTCAATGGAACACATGATCCGGAAGCGTAACTAGCTTGGGAGAGCAAGGCGGAGCATGACTTTGATTGTTATGATTAAGTTGAATTTACTGATTATGCATTAACTTAGTGGGATCAACTATCTATAGCAAAGAGAAGAGCTAATGAGAGACCAATTTCTACTTGGAATGAGCTAAAAAATGTGATGAGAAGCCTTTTTGTTCCAGCTTATTATGAAAGAGAGCTGTACCAAAGATTGCAAACTCTATCTCAAGGTTCAAGGAGTGTAGATTATTTCAAGGAGGTGAAGGTAGCTATGATGAGGATAAACATTATGGAGGATGAAAAAGTAATATTTTTTATATATATTGTTTCTTCTAATGGTGTTCAAGTTGATGATGAGAAGGTTAAAGCAATCAAGGATTGGACTACACCAAAGCCGGTAGGTGAGGTAAGAAGTTTCCATGGGTTGGCATCCTTTAACTGGAGGTTTGTGCCTAATTTTTATACATTAGCCGCACCTCTTACCGAGGTGACCAAAGCAAAGGTAAAGATTAGATGATAGAGTGAGCAACAGAGCATTTAATTTGCTGAAAGAAAAACTTACATGTGCACCTATTTTATCCCCTCGATTTTAACAAACTTATTGAAATTGAATGTGATGCATTGGGGTGGGGATTGGGGCTGTTCTTATGCAAGAAAAGAAGCCTATTGTTTACTTTAGTGGGAAATTTAGTGGTGCTTCTTTGAATTATTTGACTTATGATAAAAAATTATTTTCTTTGGTTAGGTCATTGGAGCATTGACAGCACTATGAGTCGTTGAAACATTTGATGGAACAAACTAAGCTGAGCAAAAGACACGCAAGATGGGTAGAGTTTATGGAGTTGTTTCCATATATCATCTGTATAAACAAGGTAAGGAGAATGTGGTTGCGGATGCATTATCTAGCAAGTATACTATTATAATTACTCTTGATGCAAAATTATAAAAGAGTTGTATGAGAATAATGATGATTTTAGGGCTGTGTACGTTGCATGTAAGAATGGTGCATATGATAAATATTATTTACGTGATGAAGTTTTGTTTAGGGAAAATAAGTTTGTGTATACAAAATTGTTCAATTAGAAAATTACTTGTGATTGAAAGTCATATGGGAGGTTTAATGGGACAATTTGGAATTGCGAAAACTTTCGACACTCTTAGAGAACATTTTTATTGTCCTCATATAAAGAAAGATGTGTTTAAAGTTTGTTCTAATTATGTTGTTAGAAAGAAAGCTAAATCAACATTAAAACCACATTGTTTATATATGCCTTTACCAATTCCTAGTGCACTTTGGGAAGATATAACTATGGATTTTGCTCTTGGTTTACCTAGGTCTAGGAGAGTGAAAGATTCTATTTTTGTGATAGTGGATAGATTTTCTAAGATGACTCATTTTATTGCATGTTCAAAGGTTGATAATGCATCTCATATGGCATATTTGTTATTTAAAGAAGTTGTTAGATTGCATGGTATACCTATAACTATTGTTAGTGATAGAGATGCTAAATTTTTGAGTTACTTTAAGAAAGGAAAGGTGATGTGATTCCACGGAATTGAAGTTTCTCATATCAATGGCCCAACTCCAAGGTTCTAATCACATAGAAAAATTCCCAAGACTTCATCAAAGATCAAGGTTGTTTCATTGACCTATGTTATCTTGCAACATCAATTAATGACTTGATTTTGTTAGACTATGCACACCCCAACAAAAGTGTAAGAATTCCTAAGAATTGTACAAGATCCTTAGAAGGATTCTAAGCACAAACCCTCAAAGAAGATCATGTTTGATCTCTCAAAGAGAAACTCTCAAAGAGAGAATATGTTTAATTCATGATTCAAAGTTGTATTTTATTACAAAACATGAAGTATTTATAACCAAAGAATCAACTAAACCCTAATTAGGTCTTCCAAGGATGTTAATTACATAAAACACCCTTAAACTAACAAGAAAAGGCTATTAAAAGCAAAGAAAAACAAAGCTAGTCGCTACTGGAAAACAACTGTTGTTAGCCAGAAAACACCTGTCGAGAGCCCGTCGGCTGCCAATTTTGCCTGTGTCGACAGATGGCTAGATAGAGGGCCTGAGGACTTCTGGAAATTGACCAATTTTGGCTCCATAAACGTCAGGCGCTAAACCACTTGAAGCCGGTGTTGGATGGTAATCTTCTTACATATTTCTTCAACTTTTTGGCTCTAATTCACCAAGCTTTTATGTAGTTTTGAATCCCTTCTATTTTGGTTGAATTTTTGACAAGATTTGGAGCTTTCTACCCTTTCCATGGATGATATATTCCAAAGTTTTGATCCTTCTTCAAATTGGATGCAATCTTGACATGAAATGAAGCTCTCCAACCCCAACACTGATGTTATACTACAAGAATTTAAAGCTTCTTTACTTTCATTAAATCTTTCCACACTAAAGTTGGTCTTCAAATCAAGTTGCTTTTCATACTTGAACATCATTGTCTTCAAGCTTTCTTCACACTTGAAATGTTGATCCTTTGAAGCCTCATTCCTTCCATGGGATCTCCTCAAAAGGTTTTTGGAGAAAATTGGGAACCAAATTATTATTTTCTACTACTTGTCACCCTAAACTGAGATTGTAAATAGAACAATGGGAAGTTTATTGAGAGCTATCATCACAAGAAATTT
Source organism: Echites panduratus (assembly GCA_035221335.1). Lineage (NCBI taxonomy): Eukaryota > Viridiplantae > Streptophyta > Magnoliopsida > Gentianales > Apocynaceae > Echites > Echites panduratus. Next base: position 23,843 of record JAWZTD010062802.1, on the reverse strand, counting down.
GAAATCTTGGAAGGAATGTTTACCTTATATTGAGTTTGCATATAATCGTTGTGTTAATTGATCTACTCTTTTTTCACCATTTGAGCTAGTTTATGGATTTAACCCTTTAACTCTATAGGATTTAATGCCTTAACTTATGAGTGATATCCATAGCTTAGATGGTAAAAAGAAAGCTGAAAAGATTAAGCAAATGTATGGCAAAGTAAGGGAGAATATTCATGCTAATACTCAAAGGTATGTAAAGCTGTACAATAATGGACGAAAATCATTGAAGTTCAAAGTTGGTGATTAGGTTTGGATCCATTTGCTGAAAGAGAGGTTTCTACAAGCTTGGAAGACTGAGCTTGATCAAAGACTAGATGGAACCATTCCAGATTGTTGAGAAAATCAATGATAATGCATACGGAGTTGATCTCCAAGGTAAGTATAATGTAAGTCGACATTTAATGTTCTTGACCTTTCTCCTTTTGATGTAGATAATGCCGTTTAGAGGATGAATTCTTTTTTTTTTTTTTGGGTGGGGATGATGGAGATTCAGCTTCAGGCTTACATGCTTGACTTATCACAAGCGCAAGAACTTTGAAGATTAGGAAAGTTTTGGTGTCATTCATTTAACGAAAAGAAGAACTCTTAGATTTTGAAGAGTTGCTAGCAAGATCAAAGCTTGAAGAATAATTGAAGGGTTTGTGACGATAATTGAAGAGTTTGAAAGCTCAAATTGATGTCAAGAAGTTGGATAAATGATGCTTCAAGAAACCAAGATGGAATGACATGAAAAAAGTGAAGGCATGGTGGAAGAAGGCTCCCATTTGAAGCCTAACAAGGTCTAGTCAGCGCCAGACAGAAATGACGAGAATTCTAGAAAGCATCCAGCATAGCATTTGGTGCCTAACCTGGGGCTGGACACTAGCTAGCCAGCTTTGGATCCCTTGTTTTCCAGTTTGAATTGTTTTCTATGTCCTAATATAAGATGTCCAGGGCTTGATACCACTAGTCTGGCCCCGGATGCCACTCGTATAGCAACAACACTCCAACTTGTTTTGCATCGTTTTGAATCTTAATTCTTGTAGAGTTCAAAGGCTTTGTATAATTAACATCCTAGAACATTTTTATTAGGGTTTTGGCTTGACAAACACTATAAATAGCCTCTTTTTTGTATTGAAGAATTAATAACTTCCAAATGATGAAAACATTTCTTCAACTCATCTTTGAGTGTAGAGACAAAGTTCTCTTTTGTGAGATTCTTCCAAGACTCTTTTAGGGTTCTTAGAGAATTACACTAGGACTATCAATCACTATGGGACAAGGGTATTATTTAGTCTTCCAAATCAAGAGAATGATTGATGAGAATTCATCTCATAGGTCATTCTAACTAATCCAAAAACAAACCCTAGGTGAAATCATGTCTTTTGGTGTGATTTGTGTGAGTGTCATTTTTTTCAACAAAAAGATAAAAAAAACACATCATATAAATTTGTATCACAGCTTTTGGTGCTTCATCTAAGGTTTTGACTATCTTTATTTGCTTTCTTGTTTGTGCTAAGATCTTATTTTCTTCATTGAAATCTTATGATCTTGTGTTCGTTTGTGTTTTGATCTTCTAAAATCGATCCTACTATCTTCTTGTGATCTTTTGTTTGTGTGAATCAAGCCTTAGGCCAAAAACTGTAGCTAGTTCTATATGTTAAGTGTTGTTCTTCTTCATTCATCTATCTCTCTACAATATATATATATATATATATATATATTTACACAAAAAAGTTCAAAGAAAAATAGAGCAAGAAAAAAAATCTATGCAAAAAAAAAAGATGTGAAGGCATAGAAAATTGTTGATTTGAGTTGAAAGCTATTATGCTTATTGTTCAATCACTTGATTGAGGTAGATTTGTGATTACATTTGCTTATTATTGTAAAAATTTGAAATAAAAAAGGCTTGAAAGAGTTGATTTATATTGCAGAGAATTCTTGATCACATTTCTTAACCTCTAGGTGTTTTATAAAATGCCCTATCCATTATTTCTTTGATTCCTATTTGTTCTATCACTTATTTTTACTTGAGTGAGCTATTTTAAACTCTTTGGCTCTTAGTTGTGCATTCTTATTGACTATTTGATTGAATTGTGTGATTACTTGGTATCTTTGAACTAAGTGATTTTGTATTGCAATAGTGAATCCTATAAGAACTTGAAGAAGAGTTAGAGGGGGATAGGCAAGAGTGGTGAGCTTCATTTGAGTGTGTAAAAACACTCATTGAGTGACATACACGAGTGGAAGTGAGGACTATATCAAATTGCTATTGTTTTGTTGAGACTTCCATTGTACAACAACATGAGCAAAGAAGCAAGCCCTTCATCCCAAGCTTCCAACGTTGGAGTGGATTTCTCAAACAACATGACGAACTTATTTCTTACAATATACATCATTCTTGAGAAATTAAGTAGCTTGATGATTAATCATAAAAGTGAATTGAACTTTGTGAGTCAATATGTGGTGGATAGATTGGATTTTAAATGTGAGACCCATCCAAACCCCGATAAGCTACAAATGTTGAATGGGGAGTATATAGTTGATAAACAAGTGAGAATACCCTTTTCCATTAGGAATTATAAGGATTATGTACTTCGTGATGTGGTTTATATGCAAGCAACTCATTTATTGGTGGGGAAGCCTTGGCAAATGGAAAGAGAAGTTACATATGAAGAACACCATCAAAGGTACACCTTCAAGGATGGGGAAAGAATAATTTGAAATCTTTGACACCACAAGTAGCCTAAGGTGATCAATTGATGATTAAGAAAATGATGTAAGAGTTCTATTTGAAGAAAGAAGAATCCCCAAATGAGGAGAAGGAAAATGAGAGTGAGCTTGAAAGAGAGAACGAGCATGTGAGAAAAGAAATGAGTGAAGAAAAGAAGAGCTCATATGAAAAAGAACAAGAGAGGAAAGAAAAAGAAAATAGTGGAAATAAGATAGAGATGAAATCAATAGGTAAAGAAAAGAGAGCTTTTGTGCAAAAGAAAAGGAGAATGAAAGTGCTTTCATAGAAGACAAAGAGACTTTTATTCCGAATTCTAATATTAACTATTCTTTCCCTATTGTTTCATTGTCCAAATTTCAGGACTATTCAAGAGGGAATTTGGCAATGACAACATGAGAATGAGTGAAATGCTATAATGGCACACTCTCACATCTACTCTTGGTGAAAAATTTCTGAAATTTGAGAAGGAAAAGTTATTTTCTATGGTTTGATATGATTGTGGAAATGCCTGTGATGTTTTTAAGCAAGAATCTATTGTTGAATATCTTAAGCATAATGATTCCTTGATTATAGAAAGCATGCTTGTACTTCTTTAAGTCTTGTTACAGTTTTCATGGACTTTATTTTTGTAAAGGAGTCTTATGTGAACAAATGTGATTTTGACAATACTTGTAATAGTTGCGAGAAAGGTGCTATTGTTGAATCTTTTAAGCATGAAGATTTCTTGACTAGTGAGAATAAGATATGTATTTCTAAGAGTATTTTTGAATGACATGCTACACCTTGAGCTCGCTAGGAAATCATGTGTGAAAGAGCATGCTTGTGGTTTTGTGCTTAATACTTCATAACATGTTGATTATATTGAATTCTATGAGCATGTTGATTATTTGTTTGATGGAAATGCTTTGATAATGCCTATGAATTACATTACAACTTGTTGACCGTTGGACTTTTTGGTGAAAGTAAGATGATACATTCCTATGCTTCAAATTGCTTAATTTACATGAGGAGGTATGTCATTGAGATACACATGAATGAAAACTCTAAATATGTCTTGGATGATAGAGTTTTGTGGATCTTTGATGTTACGATTCTTGATAGGAATGTATATCCTTGTTGTCTAATGTTCATATTCATTATTGCTTTTATCTTGATTGAAATGCATTTCATTTTGATTCCCACGAAGAGAAAGTTTATGCTTGTTGGGAATAAATGCTTATTAGAAAATTTTGGTGAAGGAGCATGTCATGTCAGGAATTTGAATTTTAGGAGAGTTTTAAAACTTCATGATTTTGAGAACAACATGAATGCATGGATTGTAAATTTTCTTGTGATTCTTAGATTCTTGAATGTTCCAACCATGATGAATTGATTGAGTTATAGAATTTTGAGAATCATGATAAGAAATTAGTGGAATATGATAGTCTTAAACCCTTGAATGTCTTGTTTAAAAAGCATGTCTTAGGGCTAAATATGGAAAGGAAGCCTATGATTCTTGGAAAATGCTTGATGCAATCTCATGAAGAGATGTTTTATGATGAGACTTTGTTCTTTAATGAACTTGGGAAACTTCATGATGATTGAATCAAGAAGAACGTCATGTGTTCAATCTTTGTTTGGCATGATTGGTTGAAATATATGATTTTAAGGATTTTGTTTTGTGCCATGAATATAGATATGTTGAGAATTAGGAAACATTTCATATCTCTTAAAACTCATATCATTGTCCATCTTGTTGAATTTGTGAACCTTAGCACTTCTGGAGGTTATTTGATTAATCGTTCCACACATATGTTTGATGATTTAGATGGAAGACATGTGTTTATTTTAGAACAAACTTGCTTCTTGAGCTTCACATGAGTTAACTCAATTTTTGAGTGCTTTTGTTTAAATCTTTTTGGTTGCATCTACCTTTACGATTTATGGTTTGTGCCTTAAATGATATAATTTTGTATCGCTGGTGCTTAAAGTGGAAAGTATTCTTTGTCTATGTTTCTGCTTTTAATGGGCTTATTATCGATGAGAAGGAATAAATATCAAAGAAAGAAAGGTTGCCACCTTTGGAGGAAGGAATGGTAAGGCAATTTTATGAGCTAACTTCCACGAGGAGTAGCCTTCATCAAGCCTTCAAGAGTGAATTGATTGGTAAGTACTATTTTGATGTTGCATTCAATTTTAGTGATCTATCTTTACTTGATGTAGATGGTCAAGATTCAAGGACGAATCCTTTCGAAGAGATGGGGAATGATAGAGACCAAGCCCCTTCGATGCTTTATGGTCCAATAATGAGAGCTCAATCTTCCAAGAAGAGGAAAAACCATCATCTCATATCTCCAAAGGAGAAGAATTCAAACCATTTTTGAAGTAAAATTTAGGGCCACCAATCATGATGAAGATTATGAGATTAAAAACTTTGGAAATGTCTTAACTTTTGAAGGTTTAAAGGACTTGAATTCATGCCAAAACATGTCATGAATGAAGGGAATGAAAGACTACAAGATGGTATGAAGAAATAGAAGGCAAATGGAAGAGAGAAGGTGAAGAAATAAAGCTGTCCAGAGCCAAGCAAAGTTTTCTGTAGCCAACCAGCCTGAAAATCACCATGTCCTGCTTCCTAGAAGCGAGTCGATACCTTGTTCGATGCTCCAGCCTACGCCTGCTGCCTTTGTCCAACGACTGCCACCACCAGTCTGACACTGGATGCCACTCGGACAGCAACGACGCTCCAGTTTTTTTGCATCATTTTGACTTGTAATTCTGGTAGAGTTCAAGGAGCTTTGTATAATTAATATGCTAGAACTTTTGTATTAGGGTTTTGGCTTGACAAACACTATAAATAGCCTCTTCTTTGTATTGAACAATTAATAATTTCCAAAAGTTGAAAACATTTCTTTAACTCATCTTTGAGTGCAAAGACAAAGTTCTCTTTTCCAGGGTTTTTAGAGAATTACACTAAGGCTATCAATTACTAAAGGATTTGGGTATTGATTAGTCTTCCAAATCAAGAGAATGATTGAGAGAGTTCATGTCATAGGTCATTCTAACTAATCCAAAAATAAACATTGATGGAATCTTGTCCTTTGGTGTGATTTATATGAGTGTCATTTTTCTTGACAAAAAGAGAAAAGAATCATATCAGTTGTTTTTCCTTGGCATTAATTGTTCTTTGTTAACTGGATATACCCGTTGGCTTTTGGGATTGTGCAACTCAAAGATTTCAATCCCTAGTCCTGGTTTCTTTACAGGCCATGATTAGGTGAATTGTATCTGTTTTGTTTTTTAATTTGTTCCATCTCATTGTAAAATAGTCTAGAAGATTGTATATTGTCATAGAGGCTATCAAGGGTCGTTCACGCTGGAGTTACTCGTTGCTTTTCTTCAATTGCGGGGTGTTTTTCATCTGTTCCATATGTTTTAGGAGTTGTTGGTTGTTTTTCCTGGAGTTTAGGATGGTTTTTTATTTTTTCCGAGTTGTTTTTTGTGGAGTTACAAGTTGTTTTTGTAACTGCCATGGGTTGTTTGGAAGAGGTTACAAGTTGTGTAGAAGCTTTATGGACTGTCACTGAAGTATAAGTAGAAACCCATGTAAAACTCCATGATTCCATTAACGTACTGAATTTGTACCCCGATGAATTGCCTAGAAACCATGCATCTTGAATTAGACTTTATGATTATGTACAAAATCACCAATATAGTTCAATAAAAAATAACATCACAAATTGTTCAATATCCAAATATTCAATCAGATTTTTCAATTTAGGAAGTGGGAGCTCTCTCCTTCAAGATATTTGTACAGGGATGGTTTAAAAGGCGCTATATTGAAACCTTTCTCTCCCATAGCTTGCATTCTAGTTGGTCTAACATCATCTTGAATAGATTCTAGGAAAAGAATGCAAAAATGAATTAACATGTGCTGTCTGGATAGATATGACTCATAATGGATGAGATCAGTTAACTCAGAAAAAAATCAACGTCCACGAAAGTAACTCTGCACTTTGTCTTCTGCATGCTCAAGAATCTAATCACAGCATCCAGGTGTTCATTCCCCATCCATACGGTTTCATCAGCGAGATTCTGGAAGAATTCGGAATTTGCATACCACTTGATATTGGATAGCCTCAAATTGTAGGCAACATTTTAGTGTTAGAAAAAGACAAACATTAACTAAAAAAAAAACAACCTATAAGTCCAAAAAAACCTCTCATAACTCCACCATAACAACCCTCAACTTAACAAAAACAGCAACCCACGACTCAACTAGAATAACCCGTAACTCCAGAAAATAACCTATAACTGAACTAACAATAACCCGTAACTCATATTTTGCGTGGAGGAAGTAAAGCAGATCTTTGAGATGCATGAGAAATTTGATCAAAAGTAAAGACAATGTTTCACTGAAGAGTGCTCAGTTGATTGGCCAAGCAATCGCCAATCTAACATTTATCTCACTTAGGAGAATTGAAGTAGCAAGAGACATTACCCAAATCATCTCAATATAACTTAACAAACACAACTTGTAACTCACATGACAACAATTCGTAACTGAACAACATTTTACTTATGAAAAACACCCTTTACTCATACAAAACAACCCTGAGTGAGAAAAATGATGGATTGTTGGTGATTGCTTGGCCAATCAACTAAGCACTCTTCAATGAAGCATTGCTTTCCTTTTGATCAAGTTTCCCGTGCATCTGAAAGATCTACTTCCCTTCCTCCCGTTTGAAATGCTTTATGATTTGGTCCATTATCAGATTTAGAGACTAGATATACTGCCCAAATATCAAAACTATCTCTTTCAGGGCATTGCTGTGGCGAACAAGCGGCATGCTGAATCTTGTTTTAGCCCATGCCTTAGGATTTGGGTCATGTGGTCTATATTAACAGAAATTTCCTCCTCCAACCTGCCTTCGTTGTGGACAAGATAGCTCTCCGTATATGGAAATAAAGGAAGATCTATCAGCATCAATTGGTGATTATAATTAGGGAACAAGAAACAACATGAGATTAAAATAAACAACCTGTAACTAAAACAAACAACTAGTAACTCAAGATAATAACATGTAACTCAAATAAACAGGCAGTAACATCACACATAACTATCCGTGCAAGTATGACATAGGAATACAACAAGCATGAAACAACCTGTAACTCCACAAACAACAAAAACCCAATGCATGAAACAACCTGTTACTCAACAAACAACAATCCGAAAAACAACCCATACACAAAAACAAACCACACATAGTGATTTCTACAACCTACAGACAACCAATATGCAAAAACAAACCCCTCGTACACAATCTATGAACAAACAAACTTCAAAGGCTTCTAGACAGACCAAATACATGGAAAGACCAAAGCTTTTAACATAGGAATTAAATGCCATTTAGTTACTATAACTAAAAAAACACATTTTGAAAGGCCTAAGGCTTTTGTGCATATTTTTTAACTAAGAAATTAAGCATTTTTTTAGTTATTTAGTTGCAAAAATTCACTTATTGCAACTTACAAACGTAACCCAGAAAACATGAAAACTTTCTAAGCAAACAACCTTTTTGAAATCACATATGGAAGAAGATAAATTTTGAAATGGACTAGAGAGAACACAATATGCAAAAAAGAACCAATCTTTACTCATAAAAACTCATTATCCTAGCAAAAAGGTCTTACCTTTAGTTCAGAAAATAGTAGTTCCGGTTGTGAGGAGTGGTAGCTTCACCAACCAGTTGAAGGGTCATAGGAATTGTTGGAATGACAGTAATGCTGTGCAGGAAAGAGAGTAATTCGACAGGTTATGTGATAGTGAGATGGTGACTTACTATATTATCGGTTTTGTTAAGTTAAAATGAAATGGTTTGGATTCCAGTAACTTCTCAATAACCACTAACAGAGAAACAAACAACCATTGACTGCAAGCAAACAACCCATAACAGTACAAATCGATTGTTTAATTGTAGTAGAATGTAGACCGTTGTGAAATCCATTTAAGGAAACTACCCGTGATTCTAACAACAACAACCCATGACCAAAGTCCATGTATGAGTTATTTTGTACATCTCGCCTATTAAAAGGTTAAAATGGTCCAAAAAAAAATTCTCTTGGGCTAAAATTTTTGCAACTTAAAATTGTTGCCAAATTTTAAATTACCTATCCTATTTAACACCCCGAAAAAATAGCCCCTCTAATTTATTTTTCTTAGGTCCAAATAATTAATTCTATGCACTAGGTCCAAATTAATTATTAAACCATAAAATAAAATGCCACTCTTTTATTTTATACAAGCCCACTCCATAATTAATCTTAGAAGCACAGCCCAAAGTAATTGTTAAAATAATTAATATATGGACTAGCCCAAATTAATTATCAGGAGTTTTAAAATAAATCAATCAATTAATTAAAGATTTCTAGGATCAAATTAATTCTCCATCTCCCTTATTTTAGTATGACATAAAATCATACATAATAAATAGGGCTTTATCACGGACCATAAAACAAAATGATCATGGCTATATAAAAATGACTAAAATACCTTTGCTACTAAGTGGCAATATATTTAGTCATTTTTAAACACCTTCTTTTATCACTATAAGAAGATGCTCCAAGAAACATTGTTGTAGAAAAAGAAAGCTCATTAAGATAAATCTTAACTCTTTGTTTTTGACTTACAGTTGAAATGACACATTTACCCTTCTATGTAACACCCACTATTTAGATTTGATATGAAGTACTGTTACCTTACTCAATAGCATTTACTATCCTTTGGTATCTAATTCAACCTGTTAATTCACATTGAATATTCACTAGAAGAATATCAATTACTATAAAAAATAGTACAACCAAGGCCTTGGATTCTATGAATTAACTTGAACGATCCACAATAGGGCGATTAACCCATCTCAGAAGAGAGATGGTATAGACACAATATTGCATAGGTTTGTCTTAGCTAATTAGATCAATGTACCAAACATAAAAGGCTATTGGTCTCATATTAAAGAAACCTAGCCTATATCATACTGAGGCACAAAGGCCTACCTTTGCTAGACCACCAACTCATGCTCATGTTATAAGGTTGTGTCCAAGCAGTGGCTACAATGACATTAGTTCTTTTTATTTGGTAGTACAATAAGAGAACAATCTTTCTGTCGTCTTGTTCTACACATTCAAAATGTACGAACACATATAATTCGGATACACTACCTAATGACTAAAGACAAGTTACCCTACTTAAAGGAGAATAATATGTTCTGACCTTTATTTAATGGAATGTCCAATTCCATTAACCAGCCAAGAACAAATTCCATATGTTTTAAACTTGTGGAGATCCATACCTTACAATGTTGAACATTCCAACATATAGATCACTTATTTAAATTAAGTTGGACCTTATTGTATGAAATATAACTATATGCACAGAAATGATTCATACAATACCTCAATTCTTGTTAAATCATTAATTACAGAAAATTAATAGTCGTTTTGGGCATAAATCTCAGTAGACTCCCACTTATACAAATAAGACTAACTATCCTGTTCTAACACACATAGCATCTAGGTGTCTTTTGAAGACCCTCTCTGCTAAAATCTTAGTAAAGGGATCTGTTAGATTATGCTCTGAGGGAATTTGTTCTACCACTATCTCCTTCTTCTAAATGAAGCTTTGGATCAAGTGACACTTCCTCTATATGTATTTGCCTTTACAGTGGTTTCTTAGTTCTTTGCACTATAATCACAATAAAACATCATCGGCTTGTCCTTGTTTAGTATGACATCTAGTTCTGTTAAGAAATTCTTGAGCATTACGGCCTTTTTGGATGCTTCCAAAGCTGCTACATACTCTGCCTCCATAGTAGTACTCCACTATGAAATGGCAGCTCTAGAAAAGATGAAGACATATCCAGAAATGAATTTTCTTTCATCTCTATCAGCTTGGAAATCCGAGTTCGTGTAGCCATTTGGAATTAAGTCATCAACAGAGTCAAACATATTATCTCTAGTACTTTTAGGGTACTTGAAGATATGCTTTACCATTTGCCAATGCACCTCTCCTGGGTTTGATTGATATTTGCTAACCATGCCTATGACAAAACAGATATTTGGCCTAGTACATAGCATGAGATACACAAGACTACCATTTGCCTAAGCATATGGTAATCTACTCATCTTAACTTTCTCTTCTTATGTCGTACAACACTTAGAAGAAGAGAAATGTAACCCATGTCTGAAAGGAAGTAAACTTCCTTTGCATAGGTCCATCATGTACTTGACCAATATGGTGTCAATTTGTGAAGCTTTGGATAAGCCTAATGCTCTTAGCTTTCTATCTATTACAAATTTTATGCCAAGAACATAACTACCTTTTCTGCTGTCCTTCATACTAAATTGACTAGATAGCCAAACCTTTACTTATGAGATCCTAGGAGCAATCCAAACTATGATTGAAGATAATGGGATGCCATCAAAGGAAGCTCTTTGAAATTATATCATTCATGGAAGAACTAATCTTGCAAAGCTAGATGAGTTCAAGTTGAAGATGAAAGGAGGCAACCTCATGCAACAAACTTGAACTTGGAGACACGTTTTGGAAGCTTTAATGTGCTCAATTTCATGCCATAATATTGCCAAGAAAACGTGGTTTAAAAGGGCCTTCAACTTGGCAAGAAGAATGCTTAAAATTGGTGGTAAAAGTGGTTAAATAGAGCTGTAGGGTGCCCAGAAGCTTCCGTTCGACCCCAGGCTGATTAGAGGGCAAATTTTATTGGAAAACAGAAGATGCCTGGACCTTTGGGTTATGAAAGCCATTCTTCCTTGTATCAAACAATTATTTTTAGATGAATGAACTTTGAAGCAAACGCTTCTTCTCTACTCTTTGAGCAAACCAGACCACTGGGTCTTTGATTTGTGAGATTCTTACAAAACTCTTCTATGGTTCTTGTAGAATTACACTAGGGCTATCAGTTACTTGGATTAGGGTATTGATTAGTCTTCCAAATCAAGAGGATGGTTGATGGGAATCTATCCCATGGTCATTCTAACTAATCGGAACGAAACCTAGGTGAAATCTTGTCTTCGGTGCTATTTTGACCTACCCGCCAAAAAAGGTCTTGGAAGAATCACATCATTTACAGTTGACAATACTCCTAAATCACTCCCAAAGAGTAGGATATCATCAACATAAAGAACAAGGACTGTCACAAATTTATAATCCAATCTCTTATAAACACAAGGTTCATTAATATTTTATACGAATCCATAAGACTGAATGATTTCATCAAAATTTATGTTCCATAACATTGATGCTTGCTTAAGTCTATGGATAGACTTCTTAAGCTTGCAAACTATGTTTTCTAGGCCTTTAGCAATGACATGTGTCTGACTATATCATATAGATACATTCGTTAAGATAGCCATTAAGGAAAGCTGTCTTAATATCCACTTGCCATATCTCATAGTCATAATGATATGCGACGACAAAAAGGATGCTTATGGATTTAAACATGACTAGTAGTGAAAAGGTTTCCTCATAATCAATTCCCTCTTTCTGAGTATAGCCCTTTGCATCTAACCTTGCTTTAAAGGTTTATACCTTTCCACTAAATCCTCTCTTTCTTCAGGTGTTGTACAAGATCCCTGATGATCTGAGATGAGCCCAAAAGCTTCTCTAGTCCATCTTTTCAGAGCTTTGGATATCGTCCCACTACTACGAGGCTCCACCAATGTTTGAGATTGTCGATGTGTCACGTTCTCTACTGACATTGAAGAGTCAAGGATAGAATCCTTCTCTCCCAATTCTACTTTGTTGGAACTCTTGTTGCTTATTCTTTGCTCTTCTTCCAAATATCTAGCATTAGTGCTAATAAACACTTTATGCTCTTGGGATGATAAAAATAAGTATCTCTCGTTTCTTTTGGATACCCAACAAAGTAGCATAATTCTGATCTTGGTTCTAGCTTACCTCCTTTAGATAGTACGCAAGCTAGACAACTTAGACTGGCTCTCATCCAATCCACATCCCTGACTTGGAAGGCATTAATTTCAAAACATATGTTGTTGTATCTAAGGTATATCCCCAAAAAGGAAATGGGAAGAGATGCAAGAGACATCATGCTTTTGACCATGTCTAATAACAACCTATTTCTTATTTCAGCTAGACCATTTTACTGACCTGACCAAGAAGATAGTCTCCACTATGACCTAACCTCAACACCTTGATTTGCTTACTTGTTTGATGCTTCGCTTTAGCCTTGAACTCTTTGAATTTATCAAAAGAGTCAGACTTGCACCTTATCAAGTAAACATAACCAAAATGAGAGTGATCATCAGTAAAAGTCATGAAGTACTTGTACCCAACTCTACCTAATGTACTTATTGGACCACAAACATCAATATGGACTAAATTAAATACTTCTTTGGCCCTTTTAGCTTTCTGGTTAAACCACCTTTTGGTCATTTTTCGCATTAAGCAATATTCACATATAATCCATTCTTCGAAATCTAATGAGCTTAAAGGCCCAGCTCAAGTGCCACAGGTATGAATCATTATTAGATGATGTCTTTCTTTTCCTTTGTTCCAAATGTTCAACATTATTTACTTGATAAGTAATAAGATTTAATGAAACAAGTTACCGTATCAACTACTAGAATAGATAAGCTTCCCATTCCCTCCGATCGTGCAACTAGAATGGAAAGAAACAATATTACCTCTTTTTATTAATATTGAAATAGAAATTAAGTTCTATTTAAATTTCTATACATAAAGTACATAATTTAAAACTAAAAACTTATCATTCTCAAAATTGAACATCTCCCACTACTTCGGCCCATACTTTACCTCCACTGCCGACAAACATTCCACGCTCTTCTTTACTTAGTCTCCTTGTCCATCTAAACCTCTTTAAGGAGTTACAGACATGATTAGGGGCTTCTGAATGGACTGTTCAAGTAGGAATCCATCCAACCATCATAATAGAATCAAGATAGAGAACAATACCTGTGGAAGTATGAGTCAAGTACTTAGGGCAGCTAGTCTTCAGTGAACCTTTTAGCTATAATAGAAGCACTTCCCTTTAGAGTTCTTCTCTTGAGCAGGTGCCTGGGATTTAGGTATACCCCGTGGCTTGTTCTTCTTCTTCTTGAGCTTCTTAGGCCTAGGCCTAATACCAGAAGAATAATTGAGAGTAAGGAGAGCACTAGAAGTGGTTTGATGATTTTCTCAACTGTCTACAATTCATTCATCATATTAAAAAGTGTATATCTAAGCTCATTCATGTTATAATTAAGATTGAATTGAGCAAATGAACTCAACAGTGATTCCAAAATCATATCATTCTTAGTCTCCTAATCAAACTTTGGACTTAGAATTTCTATTTAGTCAAAGGCACCTATCATCTTGAGCATATGCTCTCTGATGAAAGCCCCCTCACCAACATAGTGTTCACAATGACTCTTATATCCTCCTGGCTTGTAGGTTGGCTTTTGTCAAAGAACTTCTCCTTTAGGGATAGATTGGTGTGTTTCACAGTGTCCATGTTCTTGTATTGAGATTGCAACACGTTACTCTTGGAAGCTAAGATGTAGCACTTAGCCATTTGGTCAGCTTTAGTCCAATCTTTATTGGAAGCTACTTGCTTTGGAGTGGAACCTCAGCTAGCGGTAGGGCAGGGATCACTGACTTCACCCTTAAGTAGTGAATACTTTGCTCATGTTCCTCTTATAATAAATATAATTAGGTCTAGTTAACTTATTCTCCTCGATAATAGTTGACAAAGGACTGAAGGAACTTCCATCAGACATCTTTTTTGTAATTTATTGAATTTTGTAATGCCTTTACTATTTGAATAAAGACATAGTCATACAATTTAATGCACAAATAAGACATATTGTTCTTTTCATATTAACTTGGATTATAGTTAATCCTCTAACTGTAATCAATAATACAGTGGCATAGAAAACACAACAAATACAACAATACCTTATGATAAATTCGATTCTTAGAAAACACAATAGAGATTCATAAGAAGGCTAATGTTTTTCTAAGTTGAGTGTTTAAGCATCCCTTCCTATAATCTTCTAGCTAATCATAGAGACGTTCGAGCGTACGCTGGCCATTGAATGATATACTATGGATAATCTAGTAGTAATGAATCCAATATAGCCTGGCCGACATGAATATTTATCCTTGAAAATAACTTTTAATTTGTCTACATATAGGTTCTTATGGACAATCATCCTATAACTGCTCGCACCCAGATGTCACGAGAATTTCATAGCCTATTAACAAAAACAAGTAATGGAAACCATGAGTTTGAATAAAACCCTCTCGCACTCAATCTATTAACGTGAGGACTATTATGAAATATAGTCTAGATTTTATATCTTAAGAAAAACATAACTTTATTATATTTCTATGTCAAAAGTGTGAACCTTCAATAAATATAATTATAATTTATCAATTCCTATAAAAGCATATATTTTATTAGTTCTTTAAACATTTGTATTCTAGGTTATGTCTTTTCAAAAATAATAGTCCATAATTATATTTCTATGTCAAGGATGAAATCCTTTGAGAAAAATAATTACTTGGGCTATATCCTATTTCTAAAATAACCATACTAATTAAAAATAATAAAATTTTGTTCAGATAATTATTATCTTGATCTTTTAGTTATAAGAAACTAAATCAAATAATTATACCAATATTCTTATTCTAGTTTTCCCATAGGAATTAAATGTGTCACAGAATAAAAACATAAGCATAGATTAAATTCATGATTTATATAGTTTTAGATCTATGTGATCAATTAATAAAAAATGATTAATCGGGTGTGTTAATTTTTCCTTAGGGTGGATTTCTAATTTATTTTTCATGCTTCTTAACATCACAAAAGACATAAAGCATAAAAATAAATAAATATTAAACATGTTGGCCTAAAAAACTCTAATTTAAAACACCTAATAGGCTAAGGAAAAAAAAAACCCCCAAAACTGGAAATGAAGAAAAAAAAAATATATATATATAGGAGCCCAAGTCTTGATATTGGTTAAAAGCCCTAAAAATTGTTTGAACACTTCATCGTCTTCAAATTTCAAGCCCTAGAGCTAGAAACCCTAGCCACCCAAACCTTTCATCAAATCTGCCACCTCTCGTACATGGTTGTTAACAATGGCAAATGGTGGGCCAACCATGCCTACTAGAAGGCCTCGTGAACAATACCCCGGCGGAGCACAACCTGCAAGCCCATACCTAACCTGTATGATTCAAGTTTCATAGAGCCCTACTTGCAACTTAACTGAGTATAGTAACTGGTTCGAACAACAAATTGGAACAGCCAGAAATAGGATCGGCCCGTGACTTGGCCCACTCACTAGCTTGCCTCGGCCCAGCCCAGTCTACCGATGTCAACAGTCACATGATAGTTGCTGCTATCAACTAGCTTTTTAAAAAAAAAATCATAGAAATGCCACTTATGGTTATTTCTCCAAAGAACTATAAAAAACATGAATAGCTAGTTGAGATTTTTTTAACTATTCATGTTTTTTCACCAAAAAATCTCAATAATCTCTCTACTCTTCATTCTTCATCTTATTACTCTCTAATGTCAATTTGGTGTGAAACTTTTATTTTTGGCAAGACGAGCTTGGATTTAGAACTAGTTTGTGAAGAAATTCTGTGTTTTCAACTTTCACAATTTCTGACTAATTCTTCTGAGTTCAGAATTTCATGTTGGTTTTTCTCTGCTTATCTTATACTTATTTGAATTTCTTTCTTGATTTCTTTTATTTATTTGAATTGGTTTTTGTTTGTCACTTAGTTTAATTTATTTCACTATCTAGATTAAAAATGGATAGATCTTATTCATCCTCTCGCCAAATTAAATTTGATGAAATACAATTTAATAGGTATTGTGAATATGATGTAGAACAAATTTCCTCAAACCCAATGAAATAGAAACCTTAGGTGATGATGTGGATCCTAATGATGTTAAGGATATACCTACCCCAGGTACATCTTCATGTAGGACTAGGACAAAAGAAAAAGGAAATCATTAGTTTGGAACTTATTTAGAAGAGAGGAAAAAAAAGAGAAATTTGTACAGTTTGTCATGAAACATACGAGCCTAAAAGTGGAAGTAGGACAGGGACCTTAACTAAACACTTGAAAAATGAACGTCCTAACTTTAATGAAGATTTGAGAAAACATCAACAAATTAATGTAGTTGGGGATTGGGGAATTAGCGGGTAATTTTAGATTTGACCTAAAATTTGCTAAAGAAAAACTTGATAGGTGGACTGTGGAACAAAATGTACCTTTTGGGATAATGGAAATGAATAGTTTTAATGAAGCGATTACACAATCTTTACAATCGGCATTTAATAGAATCCCTATATTAACAATAAAAAGTGATGTTATGAAATGTTTTAAAAATATGAAAATTGATCTTGCAAATCATTTTAAAGAAATAAATGACATAAATTTTGCACTTACATGTGATTTTTGTGTAGCCATTACGGGGTGTCATTATTTGTGTATAACCTATCATTAGATTGATAATGATTGGTGATGGGGGACAAATGGGTCCTCCCGGTCACCCCGGTGATTTGACACTTGTAAGAACAAACAAAGAGGAAAGATGGATCACTTGAGCAGGTTGTAGCCCTTGGATACTGATGAGAGGCTGTCGAACCTTACTCAAATAGAAACCAATTCAGTCAGAAATTTGTAGTATTAGCAACAACCCAAGTCGTTTCTCTCAAGGATTAAAATTGTGTATTCAATAGATTAAGTGTACAATAGATTTGGGGGGTTTCAATTGTGGAAATTTAAGAGAATAAAAATTCAAAATTAAGAAAAATAAATTTATAAAGCTACAAGTCCAAGAACTATCCAGATTCCGTTTAGTTTCTCATTGAAGAATCAAGATGAAATAGAACTTAATTATCTGATTAACCTGATTAGCCGAGATATAGCACTAATCAATTCTCTACTAGATGATCACCTAGAATTCAACTAATCAACAATTAACAAATCCGTAATCGCACAAATTATCAATGACAACTAGTTTAAAAACCAGAATATATTAATCCAAATCATAGATCTACAATTTGATCTCTATCAAACATGCAATTGATCATAAAAGATCTCCTATAACCAATTACAACTCAATTAAATCAAAAATAAATAAACAAAGATCTCCATTCATGTAAAATGATAAAATCCATAAGAGAAAGACAATTAAATCAATTCAAATATTAAATCAAGTTCTCCAAACCAAACCGGAATTCTTCAAATCCTTGGACTAGTCTTGATCCTAGCCTTGCATAATTGTAGAGAAATGAAGACAAGTAATAATTTTGGAAAAATAAGAAAAACACTCTCTATGAACTGAGGAAAACTTCCTTTGAACTCCCTACTGCTCTCCAATTTGGATTCCTCCTAAAGAGATAGAAAACCTCAGTAATTAATAACAATTTCCAGGCCAAATTTGACTGTTTTAGCCTAAATATTGGACTGGACAAAACAACTTCAAAGCTTCCGATTCTGAATTTATGTTCTTCATCAAACCAGTTGTCCACCATAATTTTTTTCAGTCCAGTCCGACTTCTGCCGCCCACATTACAGTCAAAATATGCAACTCTGCCCGTTTTGGACGACAATGACACGGTTTTGACCGGTCAGCCAAGTTTAATAGATCTACTGTCAGAATCTGGCCTTCATCTTTGCATAAGAATTGTATATCTATCTCTTAGCTTTCCAACAAGATATAGTTTATAATGTTTAGACATCTATAGCTCAAGATATGTCAAAAATACAAAAACCGTGTAAAATCCAAGAATTATTGTGAAATCCAAGTACAATCTATTAAGGTCCAAATTAATGGATCTTGTCTAATATAATCCAATTAAGCACAATAGATGTAAAAAAGATTAATTATGAAGAATTGATTAAATATAAAATCAATCACAATCAAATTCCCCCCCACTTATCTTTTGCACGTCCCGGGCAAAATAAAGATTCAATCTATAAAACAAAACAAACACGCAAACATATCATTCACCTTTCAATGGATATAAAAAATGTAAAAGTAGTGAAGAAAAATATAATCTAAGTTCAAAAGATTACAACTCAAATCAATCAAACCTTCCACATCTCAAACTAACGTATAAAGTAGCTTCAACTGAAATACGAGAATCAAGAACGATAACACCTCACTAGACATACTCTCAATCTCTCAAGTGTTTATAAATGATTTGTATTTCGCTCAATCCACATTATGAAAAATTCGCATTACCATAGGCTTGCTCATATTCTACCTCTCTACTACTCAATACACATGCAAACACAAATCAAGAGGACTTTTGTTTTTTATTTTTTTTATTTTATAGGTTGTAGTGTGGCTAAGGAAAAGGAAAGGAATCAATAAGGATATGACTAGGCAAGAACTAAGAGAATAAAAATAGCATTGTGGAGAATTCAAATAACAAGAATAAAACTACATAAGAATAATGTAGTTTCACCCCTACTTCGTATTAAAACACATTCTTTCTATAAATTCCTTCCTTTGAAAATTTTTTTTCTTTCTTTTTTTTTTTCAATTTTCAATTTTTTTTTCAACCTGTACATAGATCAATACAATACATATACCCCCCACACTTAAACCTTACTTGCCCTCAAGTAAGAATAAATAGAAAGGTAAGACCAACATGTTCCCCTCCACACTTACAATAGAATATTGCTAATAAAACACCAATGCTCAACCGTTCTCAATAGTAAGGCAAAAACATGGTTGTTCTCATTTGGTTTGTAATGGGGTAAAAACTAGAAAAGAAGGCAATTAAGCTTAAGGGGGGTTAACAATTCAAAGTTGGCTATATGATTAAAGTAGCTAAATAAGGGAAGAAGAAATAAGGAATGAAAGAAGAAAGAAAGAAGGAAAGAATAAGGAATGAAAGAAGGCCTCCATCATATTTGTGCATGCAGGTGAAATGTAGTTTCAAGAAGAAACAAAGCAAGTTCTAGAGTGACAAACTTCATAAGGGAACAATCACACAAGAAAGAAAGGAATGGTAGGGATGTCAATCCATTCAACAATAGGCCTAAAATCTCACAAGGTAACTTTGTTATCAATCTCAATCTATGACTTCAATATCCAATACTAAGCAAGTCAAATTCGAAATGCACAACAATCAATTCATTATGGTCATAAATCTTAATCCCTTAAACATATTCAAGCTCACAACTTAAACAATGCTTTGAAAATCCATTAGAAAGTAATCAACATACATCAGAAAACATAAATTAAAGTATAAACAGAAACACAAACTAAGACACAAGAATCATGACAATTAAAAACATAAACTAACACACAATTAGCATTACAAAGTGAAACAACAACATAAACAAAAACAAAAACAGGAATAGAAATTAATAAAGACATAAATAGAATAGAAAAACTCCCTCAAGTTAGATAAGAGCTATCAAGCAAGAGTGTCTCCTCCATGGTATGCTCATGTGTGTAATCATGAAATTCTTTAAGGCGATGTCCATTAACTATGAATCTTCTTTTCATTTCTACATCTTCAAGCTCAACTGCACCATAAGGAAAAATATGAGAAACAATAAAAGGACCTTCCCATTTAGATCTTAACTTACCAAGTACAAAATATTTTCTAGAAATAAATCTATCATGAAAAGCCTTAGTATTTTCTTTGTAGATTATGGAACTCTCATATGCGTTCAAGCGAATCTCTTCTAATTCCTGCAATTGAAGATTTCTTTTTTTGCCCGCTTGATCCAAATCCATGTTGCATTTCTTCACTACCCAAAAAGCTCGATGCTCAATTTCAACTGGTAAGTGACATGTCTTGCCGAAAACAATCCTATAAGGGGACATCCCAATTGGTGTTTTATAGGCAGTCTTATAGGCCCACAAAACATTCATCTAATCTCTTGCTATTAGGTTGAACAGTTTTCTGAAGGATATTCTTGATTTCTCTATTAGATACCTCTCCTTGCCCATTAGTCCGAGGATGGTATGGCGTAGATACCGTATGCAATACTCCATATTTCTTCAGAAGAGCCTCCATATTCCAATTACAAAAGTGTGTGCCTT
The DNA here is from genome assembly GCA_035221335.1 of Echites panduratus. Classification (NCBI taxonomy): domain Eukaryota; kingdom Viridiplantae; phylum Streptophyta; class Magnoliopsida; order Gentianales; family Apocynaceae; genus Echites; species Echites panduratus. The sequence continues at coordinate 2,975 of JAWZTD010062802.1, read as the reverse complement.
GATCACTAATAATAGTTCTTGGAATTCCAAACCTGCAAAAAATATGCGACCTAATAAAATCCACAACAACTTTGGAATCATCAGTCTGTGTGGCCTTGGCTTCCACCCATTTGGATACATAATCAACAGCTAAAAGAATGTAAGTGAAACCAAAAGAAACAGGAAAGGGACCCATAAAATCAATACCCCATACATAAAAAATTTCACAAAACAATAAAGGTTGTTGAGGCATCTCATTCCTGCGGGTAATGTTTTCTATTCTTTGGCATCTCTCACATGATTTACAAAATAAGTATGCATCACGAAAAAGGGTAGGCCAATACAAACCAGAATCTAAAACTTTAATAGCTGTACGTTTTGGTCCAAAATGTCCACCACAAGCAAATGCTTGACAAAAGCTAAGAATTGAATTAAACTCATGATTTGGTGCACATCTTCTAATTACTTGATCATTACAGAATCTCCACAAATAAGGATTGTCAAACAGATAATACTTAGATTCACTTTTAAACTTATCAATTTGAGCTTTAGTAAAACGTGCTGGCAATACACATGCAACCAAGTAATTTACCATATCTGCAAACCATGGGGAAAAAGACTTACCTTGCAGCTGTAAGAGTTGCTCATCAGGGAAGGAATCATCAATGGGAATGGAATCCAAACCTCCCTCAATTCTGCTCAAGTGATCAGCCACTAAATTTTCTGCTCCATTCCTATCTTTAATTTCAATGTCAAACTCTTGGACCAATAACATCCACCTAATTAGTCGTGGCTTGGCATCAGGTTTCTTGAACAAGAATTTCAAAGCTGCATAATCAGAAAATACAACCACTTTAGAGCCAAGCAAATAAGATCTAAACTTATCTAAAGCTAAAACAACAGCTAAAAGCTCCTTTCAGTAGTGGTATAGTTGGCTTGGGTAGAATCCAAGGTCCTTGAAGCATAATATATCACATATGACTCCTTCCCCACTTTTAGTGCCAAAACAACTCCCACTGCATAATTTGATGCATCACACATAAGTTCAAATGGGAGTGTCTAATCAGGGGCCTGAATGACATAAGTAGTAGTCAATTCCTTCTTCAAATAGTTAAATGCTTCTTGGCATCGTTTGTCAAACACAAACTCCACATCTTTCTGTAAAAGGTTAGATAATGAAAGAGCAATCTTGCTAAAGTCACGAATGAAGAGCCTGTAGAAACCTGCATGTCCAAGAAAAGAACGTATTTCCCTCACAGATGTGGCGTAAGGTAAACAAGTAATGGCATCAATTTTAGCAGGATCTACAGAGATACCATTTCTAGAGACTGTATGACCTAAAACTATACCTTGTTCTACCATAAAATGACATTTTTCAATATTCAACACAAGGTTAGCCTCAATACAAATATGTAATACTCTTGTTAGACTATCCAAATATGCATCAAAAGAAGAACCATATACGGTAAAATCATCCATAAAAACCTCCATATACTTTTCTAAAAAGTTAGAAAAAATGGTCACCATACATCTTTGGAATGTACCAGGTGCATTGCAAAGTCCAAAGGGCATCCTTCTATAAGCAAAAGTACTAAAGGGGCACTTAAAGGTGGTCTTCTCTTGAACTTCTGGTGCTATGTGAATCTGAAAAATAACCAGTGTATCCATTTAGAAAGCAGTAATGAGACTTACCAGCCAATCGCTCTAACATTTGATCAATGAATGGCAAAAGGTAGTTTTTCTTCCTTGTAGCTTGATTGAGTTGCCTATAATCTATGCAAACTCTCCAACCATTCTGAACTCTTGTAGGTACCAACTCATTATTTTGATTTGCCACTACTATCACTCTAGACTTTTTCGGAACAACTTGCACAGGACTCATCCATTGACTGTCCGAGATTGGATAAATAATGCCAGCCTACGGTAGCTGGGTCACCTGTTTCTTCACTAAATCTAAAATCATCAGATTCAATCTCCGTTGGGGCTGCCTAACTGGTTTAGCTCCTTCCTCAAGTAGGATTCTATGCATGCAAATGGAAGGGTTAATGCCATGAATGTCTGCAAGTGTCCATCCTATTGCTCTAATATTTTCTTTCAGTACTTCTAACAATCTCTTTTCTTGATCAACAAGGAGATGCTTTGCAATAATGACTAGAAGTTGCTTATTATCTACAAAGTATGAGTACTTCAAATGATCAGGTAATGACTTTAATTCCAATTTTGGTGGCTGCATCACCGAAGGTAACTGTCAAGTAAGTTTATCTTCCTCTACACTTGCTACTAGAACCTCTACATACGGATCAGCACAATCTGTAACAAAACTTGAAACACAATTTTTATCACTATTAGAAAAACAATCTGAGACACTGTCAAGAACAACATCTACATTAGAATCAGGTAGGTCATGTCTTAAAAAATCAGAAATTTCGGCACATGCAGAACATAATTCATTAGAACCAATGCATAAATTTCTGCTTAAAGAATCCTCAAAATTAACAAACTCAGGAAATTCATCTCAAAGTTTAGTATGCAAATCATCAACCACATCGCTAATTAAATCAACACCTAAAACAGAATGCTGCTCAATGGGATGTTTCATAGCATCAAAAATAATAAATTTAACATCAGAATCACCAAACTCCATGGAAAGCACTCCAGTGTGAACATAAATTTTGGTAAGAGCTGTTTTCAGAAATGGTCTCCTAAGAATCAAAGGAGCCTTGTTATATGAAGATTCTCCCTCTATCTCAAGAATATAGAAATCTGCAGGAAATATCAACTCATTAACTCGCACCAACATATCTTCTGTCAAACCAGCTTTGTAAGCATTACTTCTGTTTCCTAGCTGGATAACAACACCTGCAGCCTGCACAGGACCCAATTCAAGAGATTTAAAAATAGACATAGGCATAATATTAGTTGAAGCACCTAAGTCTAGCATAGCATTTTCAAATTTACAATCTCCTATAATGCATGGAATAGTAAAAATCCCTGGA
>JAWZTD010062383.1:0-34077 GCA_035221335.1 Echites panduratus | reverse complement strand
GGTGGTTGATGAGAATTCTTTTCATAGGTCACTCTAACTAATCCAAAAATAAACCATAGATGAAATCCTTTCTTCTTGGTGTGGTCTGTGTGTTTGTTTGATTTCTTCACACAAGCAAGAATCACATCAACTGGGGTTCAGCAAGCTGTTTGTCCTTGCATGTAAATATGATCCCAAATGATGTAGATGTTGACCGATGACACTTCTTGCGGCTCATATACCAATACCTTTGTATTTTGTTTTGGAAAGAAAACAACTCTTCACCCACAGAGGCTGTAACAATAAATGCATACACATTCATAGAAAGCAATAGGATGATAGAGCATGGATAATGAAGTTATAATTTTGTTACCTTGGTAGATGGAGCAATGTATGCAATCAATGTGATTTTGTCATCTGGACTGAAAGAGATATCTGGATTATATTGCTTATATGTCTGTTTAGCAATGATATTATTTAGAGAAAGTGCATTTCTTTTAGCCCTGACAAACATCACATGGTCAAATGTTACATTGAGTAATTAAGCATAATAGTAGTTCCAGTGCAGAATTAAATTTGGTATCTATCAAATAATACATATAAGACCAAAGTTTCAGCTCATTTGCTTCAACAATAGGCGAGTCAACATGGATGACAGAATCAAATCTTGTCGATAGAGCAAGTCCTGTGAAACAAAAAATTTACGTTAGATAATATTCATAAAAATTAGAGACACATATAGCATGGTTACAAAAGAGATAGTACTAAAGAATTCCATTTTGTACTCAACCATTATATGAAACGACTCTGAGGAGATGACCAATGATAGCAGGGAATGAATTCAAGTTTTCAATAATTTTCGAGCCTTTATTGATGATGAAATCATCCCACATTGATAAGATGATTGTGTCCAATTTGAAGAGAAATAACATAATCTTATTTTCATAATAGGAATGCAAGGAATGGTATTAGAAAAAATCAATAATGAAACAAGATAATAATTTAGTGTCAAAAAAAATAATTCATACTCTTTGTTCACAAGGACAAGCTTTAGGACATTTGATTCTATGTTAGTTCTGTGAACACTCTTCTGTTCCAATACATCAACAACGACACCCAAAACATCTACAAAGATGTAGGCATGCCTTTGAATAAGAAGAAGTGGGTGACAAAAAAAATTATCAAATAAAATAACTGACCAACAAATATCTTTTTCTTGTCCACGTGTCGTCCCAAGTCCTTGAAAGGCATATATGTATGCTTCACACTCACGAGTTCTTCATTACCAGGAAGTTCTTCAACAATAGTTCTTGTGGTAATGATCCAGTGAATTTCAATATCAGATGTTTTGTACTGTAGAACAATAAGCCTGACTTCAGCATTAGAAGTCAAATATTTTTTGTAAGGTTGAAGGTGGGGACTCATTGTTGGAATATCTCGGTTAAACATAATGGCTTCAACCTTGGAATTCTGTCATTGTGAAAAGTTAAAGTGTGTTACAACAGATGGATTCTGACTATAGAATAAAACAAAGCTAATTAGTAATGATTAGCCATACAGTAAAGGCATCTGAAAAGCATACCTCTCTATCGACAAAGCCAAGTTTTTGTTTCTTGACTTCAGTATTTGAAGAAGATGATATTTGTTGTTTCTCTTATACAGTGATCTGACACGACCATTCCTTCATCCCATGCTTCACATCTTTGATAGTAGAAATGACAGGCATCCTACATTTTAACCATAAAGATGAAGATGGTAAACAAAACAAAAACAAAGTAATCAAAATATCTAAGCAAACATTCTGGATAAGAGTAATTACATTCTACTGCAAGAATAGAAACTGTTTTACTTCTTATTTTCAGGACTTCTTAAAAAAGAACATTTGCAGTTTGGCAGTGTTTTTTTTTTTTTTTACTTTTTTGTTTTCTCATTATAGTAATATCATTATTTTTGCTTCAGTTTTTCCTTTGTTGAAGCAGAAAGAAACATTTAATGAAGTACTTCAACATGAAATTCTTCTCATTTGTCTAACTCAGTTGTCTCTTTTTATTATATTTTTTTTCTCTTTTTTATTTTCTGCAAAAGAATGATACAAATTTCTCAAACAAATTTAAAACAATGTAATTTCCTGAACAAAATACACATGGATTTCTTCTTATTCTTCTTTCAGTTTTGTCTGTCAAATGTGCTTTTCAATTGAAATCTTTCGTCTTTTTCAATTCCCTTTTTTTTCTCATATTAAAATCATTAATTTGCTTCCTTCTTTCTTTCCCGAAGGTTGAAAGGAATGCTTTTCTTTAACAAATTGAAAACAAAACTTTTCTTCATTTGATTCATCTTTCATCTTTTTATTTTTTTAATCTTTTCAGTGAAATGGAATCTTTTTATTATTTTTATAATAAGATGAATAACATTATTATTTTTCTTTTTTACCAGAGAAGCTACAAAATTTAGTGAACAAATTGCAGAAGAAAATATACACTTCTGATTCTTCTTTAAGGTTTTTTCATGGAAGGTAAACTTTATTAGAATAAAACCATATCATACATTTATCTTCAGTTGTTTTTCTTTTCTTTTTTTCAAATTACTCTGCTTCTTTCAATTCAGGAAAATTATGCTGATTGCTATTCATTATTATATTATTATTAACTGCTTTCCTGAAGAAAGAGAGGAACAATAGACAAATTTCTTCCTTTTAGCATTCTTGTTTTCAGGTTTTCTTTTTTTTTTTTTTTTTTTTGTATAATGGATTGCTTATGATAGAACTTACTATTACATAGAGGGGAAGCTGATAAGGCCATATTACAGTTAGTTGGATTTTTTTTATCATTATCAATTTTCTTTTTCCAGCATATTTTTTTAACGATATCTTGCTAGTTGCTTGCAGAACATATTTTCTTTCAATTCTTCATTTTCCTTTTTTCTTTTTTTGCCTTATTATTATTATTATTATTATTATTATTATTATTATTTGGTTTCTAGAAGAAGGGGAAGAAAATTTTTCTAAACCAAGCTATAAGAATAGGTAGAGAAGAAAAACGAAATGTACCTTTCATGTGGAGAGACAGGACTTTATGAATGCGACAAAAGACAAAAACCATCAGCCTAAAAGAGAAAATCTGTCAAGCATGCAAAATAGGAAAAAAAAAAATTTCTTTTCATTTCTCTATTACGTTGTATCATGGAAGGCAAACTTTATAAAAATAAGCCCATTTCATACTTTTATCTAGATTTCTTTTTCTTTTTTTTTTAGGCACTTCTTCTTATCTTGCTAGCTGTTCATCATTATTTATTATTATTATTTGCTTTCCTCAAGAATGAGAAAAACAGTAGAAGAAATTTTTGTTTTCGCCATTTCTCCTTTCTGGTTTTTTTTTTCAGAATGAATTGTTTATGAGGCGACTTACTTTTATATATTGAGGAATTTGATAAGAGCAGATTACAGTAAGTTGGAATTTTTTTTGTTATTTTTTTAACATCATTGTTTTTCTTTTTTTGTGTAAATTTTTTTAACAATATGTTACCTTTTGTTCCCAAGACAATTTTTTTTCCATTCCTCATTTTACTTTCTTCTTTTTCATCTTTACTGTTATTATTATTATATTATTGTTATTCGGTTTTTTTAAAGAAGAGAAACGAATGTTTTCTCAACGAACCAAAAAGAATGCTGATAGAATAAAAACGAAATGCACCTTGTACGTGCAGACACGAAACCGGTGAGCTGACGGAAGATAAAAAAGAACAACTTATGGGACAAAATCCGTGAAGCATGCAAAAACAAAAAAAATTATATATATAATCACTGAGAGTGAAAAAAAGGCTTAGAGTCTTGTACTGCAACAAAAAGAATTCAGTAAACATAATGGCAAAAAACCGTATCTTCAGCAAGAAGGAATAAAGTTTAGGCGATGATGAATATGAAATGACAGAAGAATGAAGAAAACCCAACCTGCTAAAAAGCGCAATGCATAAATTATACAGAGACAAGAGCTGATCCAAATACAATAAGTTGATAATGAAGAAAGAAAACTAAGTTTGGAAGATGATATAAGAAGCGGAATGCGTCTTTGTACTTATTAGTGTAACACTTCCTCTATTTTATATATCTGATTTTCAAGGTTTAGGGAATTCCCCAGTGGTCATCAGCTCTGCTGAGCCGTAATGCATGTAGAGGAACAGTATTCAACCCATACTAAAGGGTAAATCCGTACAATGAAATTGTGAGTTTACTAACAATAAATATTTATATCAGTATTTGTTGCTTCGATTAAAAGATGCGAATAGATACGAGCACTTATATACACATTCATCATCATAACATATATAGCGTTTAACATTTATACTTATTTATTATTATATTTATTTTCCTGGGTGAGAAGCAATACACATGGTTAAGATGCAAAGAGATACAAGTACTCTCTTATATATAAATGCATTATCTCAACATATAATATTTATATTTATAATATTTATCTTTATATATATGCTGATATTTATATCTGTACATACATTAATGTTAGAAAAGGAGTCCACGTGCTATAGCCAATCGATTTTTTCATCTCAACAAACGTACTACTGTAGCTGAAGTAAGAAGATGATGTGACATTGACAGCTAGATATATAGTAGTAATATAAAAATAATAATAATAACAAGGGGGAAAAAGATAACGTAAAGAAAGAAGAGAGCTTTGCAAAATAAAAATTGAAATAATATTTAAAACGCCGCAAAAATTCAAAAGGGAAAAAAACCATTTACATTATTTATTATATTAAATATATACATTATGGTGGGAGAGAAGCACTTCAAGCGGCCTCGGCGATTTTTGCATCTCACAAAGGGAACTATACTTGAGGGAGGGAGGTGATGTGACTTGACCTTTATATGTATAGTATGCAAACAGTACTGCAGACAACATATAATAAATGCTGGTGACTGTGAATCTCAAATCGGCGGTTGCTAATCTAAAAAAAAAAAAAAACACATACACACACAACTGTAGCTGGAGGAGGAAAGAACATGATGTGAGCTGCCCTTAAATACTGTAATAAAAAAATAAGATAATTATATTGTTTATATACAAAAAACAAAGATTTTAAAAAGGAGCAAGAATCACATGAGATGCATGAAAAGGAAAAAATATATTTCAAAAAGTGGGGGAAAAACCAAGCCAAAAAAAGAATGTTAACATCACCAAAGAGGTAGAAGAAAATGTATATTATTTATCAAGAAGAGAGGAAAAAAAAAACAGTGAAGAAATAATTATCTAGATTTCTCACGTCATACACACAAGAGATAGGATATGCGTATTTGGTATTTTCTATATCTTACGTGATTGTAAAGTGTCAGGACATTATTTTTTGAGTGATTGCTTCCTAGAAGAAAAATAAATATATTTAATTGAACAATTTTGATAACTCGCCCTTAATTGAATATGAAAATTCTATGATAGTTATGTCGAAGCATTTATCTGCTTAAGAAGCCTTCATAACGGAATACAAATAGTAATAGTTGACCCAAGGAAAAGTTTTTCTGACTCCATTTGGTGAAACGATTTGCACTGTGAAGATGCCAAATCTTTCAAGAATAAAGAGTAGCGTTTCACCAAACCGCAACTGATGCTCAACAACAAATATGTTCCAATTTTTTGTACCATGAAACCCGATATCTAGCATCTTCTTTCCGGTTCTCAAACTTATTGTTCCCCGTTGATGAGAGTCTGTTGTCAGTCTTACAAATCTTGGGATTCTAGTATCAATAGAAATCGCAATAAATCGTCAGAACCGAAGTGTAAAAGATTCTATATAGTAAAAATAAATTCTTAAACTCACAAACTTATGTTGATTCTTTTTTGTAAACACTTGATTGATAGATGGTAAATCACACATCTACTGATGCATGTCCTATTTTAATGATGAACATACTCGTTGCGTTATAACCTGATAATCTGAATAACATAGAAATCATTAAGAATTTGCTTTGGTGTACACTACACACATGAAAACCGTTAATCAAAGATTATTTTACCCATAAGAGCACCGAAGGTTCTTTTTGCAACACGGGAGGAAGAGATGTCGTCCAAGGCATGTAGTTTTGTTATTGCAATTCTGAAAAATGCATGACATTGAAGATTAAATTTCCAGCATGTCTGAGTAGCAGCATTTTCGATGCTTTAAATATATTATTGCTGCAGAAGTCATTCCATCCTTCTCTATAGAACTCTTCACCAATATCAGTAGCCCATGTTCTGTAGCCTTCTCTCAGTGTTATACTACTCTGGTTGTGGAGAACAAGAAGGAAATGGAATTCATCATTCAAACCCTCTAATTTGTTGCTGAATTTGATCAAAAACGACCATGCTATAGATTCATCATTAAGTTGTGTATCGCTAGGATAAAATAGACTGCGAGAGATGTTGTTTGATCATGAAGAGCTTTGCATGGTTGCTATGAAGATGAAAATGGTTCTGGATAATCATAGATAGTATTATATTATAGGAATAATAATATATGTTTTACATATGAGTGGTTGAGGAAATCCCAAGTAAATAATGTGCAGTGGTTGATTCATTAAATGGTATTACAAATATTTGGTAATGTTATTAAAGGCAGGCAAAGGTAAAAGAAATTGTAACTTTATATAAAATAGTAATCATTTTTCCTAGTGGGTGATAGTCTGTGATTCATATTCAGTAGTTAAAGTCTTTTCTTAGTTTCAATCTCTAAGCCTCAAACTCATTTATTAGGTTGCATTGTCAGGAGTTGTACATATTGTAAAGCTGAAAATTTCTTACATAATATCTTGTCTCTAGATATTGTTCTTTAAACATACATAAAACTAAGATGGTTACTAAAAAGCTCAATTAACAAGCACAAAGAAGATGGTAAAGTATAGTGTTCAGTAGAACAACACTCCAGCACTTGAATCGATGCCTCCAACTCTTTAATTTTAACAATATTCCAAAATAGAACTTTGCTAGACTACTTCGTTCCTGACTAAGGCATTAAGCAAAGCTAAACAATAAACATGACGAAGATAATAATATAATGTGGCAGAATAAACTTGAGCATCTACAAAGACAAATTTTCACCTTTCTTATGGCTCAAAGCAAGAAGATATTTGCACCATTATTCTTTCATCCCAAGCCAGATATTGTTCATTGCGATAATTAAACTACATTTAAAGAAAAAAACTGTAAATAGAACAAAAACAAAGTAATCTAAAATTTAGAACAAAGATTATAAAAGACTAATTACATTCCATTTCTAGTCTTTTGTAGGATTACACAATCCTTAAGCTGGATTCAAATTTCTTAGAAGAATTTGAGGGCAGCTCTCTTTCAACAACAGCTTATGTGGAGGCAGGCCCCTTGGATTTTGGGAATTCAGGAAATCTTCATAGTCTCCCTGGTAATGTTCATCAACGGTTTTATCCAGGCTAGTATAGACACGTAGTGTCCCAGGGAATCCCCTAATCATAATATCATTGAGCTCATCAACAGAATCATTCTTAGCAGAAAGATTACATCTGTTGATCATTTTATACTGATCATCAGAATAAACAGAAATCTCTGGGAAAACACACTACAGAAGCCTATTTATAAGAAACAAATGAACAAGGATTAATCAATACATAGTTTTGAAAGCTGAAAGAAAGTGTTTTTGATAATGGTAAAAGAAAATTCATTTACTAAATCATAATCTTCAGACAAAGTAATCTAACCAGTTAAGGGAGCCCTCAACATTTAAATAGGGAATGACTATATCTGTAAGTAAACATATCCGAGAATCATCATCCGTAGCCTCAATCCTTCCCCAATGAGTAATAAAAACTTGGCGAAGCCTGGATCTAACATTGCAAGCATATTTTCGATGAGAACAAGTTTTTTCATGAATGTCCAGAGGTTGGAATTAACGAGACTTGAGTGAATCTGTTTCTCCCTAGATGCTTTATTTATGACTGGCAAAGTTTGGTGGGAATCGCCCCCGAAAACAATTGTCTTCCCCCTAAACTGTTTATCAGATTCCAATATGTCTTTATGTAAGTCATCGAAAGCTTTAATGCTTTCTTTCTTTACCATCGAAGTTTCATCCCATAAGTTTAGCTTAGCCTCCACAATGAGCTTTGCAGTGCTACTCTGTTTACTCAATTGACAGACCTTATTCTCTGAGAGATCAAGTGGTATTTTGAATCTTGAATGAGCTGTTCTGCCACCAGGAAGTATCGATGTTGCAACAGCTAAAGCAACATGACTCGTGATCTTAAGGTGGCTAACAAAGAACGATAAAGAAATGTTTTCAATATTCCACTAGGACCATCAACAAAAAATGCCTGACTTTCAGTAGAATAGACTGAGGCTAGAATTTGATCATATGCTGATCTATGACCACAATTCAACTTGTTATATATAAGAAAGTCCTCAGTGGGTACCTCGATATTTCTCTTTATTTCAATTTCCTTTGTAATTTTCTCAAGATGCTGAAGCAAAAAATCATCAAAAACCAAATGATAGTAGGTGATACTTTTCCTCATATGCTCAAGGGACTTGATAATGTGCATTAATACCTAACGCCTAATCTCTTCACTTGCATTTCTATTGCCAGGCTCAAAAAGAGAATAATTGCTACAAAGATGAGCTTCGAAATTGTGGAAGAGCATCTTCATCGTCAGAAGAACAATAAACAAGTAGGAGAGCAAATATCGATCTTAGAGATGAGGGCATTTGGAAAGCAGGAGCTTCTTCAAGAGTATCTTCGATGTATGAGCCAGACTGTAACAAAACAAGATGAAGAGATGCTTCTCTAAAAGAGTCCATTTTTCATTTTGAACAGTTAATAAATGTTGAAAAGATTTTGGTGCTCTAACATGCAAAAGAAGTAGTCGAAGATAATAACGGTCACCTTCACTTGGACTTACCGTAACCATTCTGCCAATAGCATGCATCCGTTGCCTTTGAGACCATTATTTTTTACCTAAATTCCATACAAAGTGTTCGGGAAATTCTCTATACAAACAGTTCAGTTGCTTGGCAGTTGAATCAGATGAGTTCATGAAGAAGAATTCAATCAGCATCGTCTTTGAAAACTGAACATCATTCAATAAACTGTTAAGATCAAAATTTTTTTTTGAAAGATACAAATTGGTGGCCTGGAAAATGGATTTGCAGAGTATAAACCGAATTGCTCATTTCATTCATACAAAATCCATACAATCATAAGGCTTCGGGAGCTGATATCCATCTATAGTCATGGAACTCTTTAATCTCGTCAATGTTAGAAGCATCATCCAGTCCCATAATGCGGAAGCTCACAAGATCATGACCCTTGTATACATACTTATATAAATATTTTGCAAGCTTAATAGTAGAACAAATCTCCACATTCATATGGCAATCAAAAACGGCCAGCACGTAAGGATTATAAGGTATAGCCCATTGATTATTCAGCACAGCATGCCGAACCTTAACTTCTATCTCATCATCTGTTCTACAGTAATGTGGATAGCTATCCTCAGCATGCATTGTTTGCTGACGGAAATCCTTAAGATAATGATTTTTGCATTTTCCATCCCTCATACAAGGACAGTTCTTAGTCAGATCTCTACAAGGATCGTGCATCATGTGTTTCACAACAAGTGAGTATAGATAAGGTTCTTCAATAGGATCAGGCAACTCAGCAGATACAATCTCATTATAAGCTTTAGGATTAAGAGGTTTGGATTGAGGTTTCATAATCAACAACATATGAGCATGAGGAAATCCTCTTTTTTGAAACTCAATTACATACACATAAGCAGCAACCTCACCAAAGATTTTCTTCTTAATAATCTCAAATTTTAGAAGCTCAAACTTTGCCATAAGTACTTTAGCCAAAATATCCGGGCGATCCTATGCTTTTTCTGAGAATTTCAGATTCGACTGAATCTCTTTCTACCCTGAATTACAAGTCATGGAAATAAAAATGTCAGGCTTTCCATACTTCTACACCAATGCCATTGCATCTAAGTACCTACAACGCATGTCCCTTGGACCACCCACGAAGGAAGCTGGCAATATGACTTGGCATCCGATCTTATCTCCTTCTACCTAGCCAGTAGAAATACTATCTAATATTCCCTATGGCATTTCACTTTGAATGTCATTCTGTTTCCTTCTATGGAAGTCTAGTCTAGCAGTCTCGACTTTTATGTACATATCAACTGCATATTGCTACAATAATTTAAGACTGTGTAGTAGCATACACTCATCCTGTCTTCTCATCTGCAATGTCTAACAATAATACTCTCTGGCTATGACATTGCTTTTATGTCTCTTTACGTGTCCAACAGCTGTTGAAAAAGTCATATCAAAAGGCCAACATTAAAGAATTAAAACTTCGATTATTGCTGAAGAAAGAAAAAGTGTACAACGTCAAACAAAGCACAACAAGTAGACTTACCCCTTTCTTCTTGTAATATAACTTCAGTAGATGGTTAGGTCAATGGCAAGTTCTTCACACATATCAACACGCTTTCACCTGTTATGATTCCCCACTCTGTGAATATTAGCATGCCATCCAGTCTCTCCCCGAGGGAACAAAAGAATATACTACAAAGAATCATAGCATGCATAATAATGATGAATCTTATGGCTCTTGTTCAAATGACTATAGACCTGGATGTAGGGACCTTTTTCAGCCTCATCATTTTCAAATTCAGCAAATATAGCAGCTACCTGAGACACAGAAAGCAAATTATAGACTCTTTAGTCTAAACCAGGGTAGCAATTAAGCACAATATTAATGGATTCCAAATCTAGAACGTCGCTGCAGATCCTTGAAGAATCTGGTATAATGATTATCAGAAAGGATGCACATGAGATGCTTCACAGTATTCTCACGTAACTTTGTTGAAGAGTCAACTCTTCGTGCAAGTTCTTCTTCTGTGTCAAAAAAGTATAACTGAATTCCAGTTGGTTTATAATTTGTAGGAAGCAAACCATCCAGGAAGTGATAGACTTGACCATACACACGAAAAGTGTAGACACCCCTGCTATTTCGTGTCAATTCATGATCATATTTTACACCAAGAAAAGGAAAAGCGAAATTGTTGTTATAAGTTAGGATGTTTCTTCGGAAATGATCACTTTCCTCGTCACCCCCAATAAAATTCATCTTAAGAGAAAAAGGCATTGGCGGAGAAGAAACTGATACTTGTCCCCTAAACAGTAAAAATTTGGAGGCTCTAAATGAAACATGATAGCCCCACAGAATTCACAATCTAGAGCTTTAGGAAGAACCAATGCTTCATCTAGAATTTCAATAACTAAATGAAAATAAGAAGCCAACGGCCCGCGAGATATACTCCGGGCAGGCAAACATTTCATCGAATCACTACTCTCACTAGAAGCAACAACTAATTGTTGAAGGCCTGATTCGAGGCCTCTCTCTGATTGGCCAGCAGATGACAAAGAGGGACCGGGGATTTTTTTCTTTCAGCTCGAACCTTCCTCCTATGGTGAAGAAGTTCAGCCTTTTTCTTAGGAGTCATTTCAACTTGAACCCCCCTTCTGACGACGCCTTGCATTTTTATCCATTTGACAATGACAAGTAAAGCTTTATAATCTAATCAGAGCAAAACGGCAAACAAGTAAGAAGAGCTCTCAAAAACAAAATTTCCCAGATATAATATAATATAGCGTAATAGATAGATAGGGAGAATAACTGAAAGAGGCAAACGTATAGAAGAAAAAAAAAAGAACAAGCAAAGATTCAAACACATCACAACCATACTATTTTTCCCGCCATCTTTTTTCCTTTTCCCGAACAAGAACCATACTAATTTTGCAAACAAATTTCAAGACAGAATCCCTTTACTAATTTTTGTTTGACTTTTTCTTTTACTTTAATGCAATTTTTCTCATTCTTCCTTTTTTCTTTCTCTCCTCCTTTCGGGAAGCAAAAAAGAGAATTTTCCTGAATATATATAGTTCTCATATTTTGCTTCTTCATTGTCTTCCCGAAAAGGGAAATGAGCATTTCCTTAAAATATATATAATAAATGAATATATATATATATAATAAATTTGACAGGAAATCTTTAATCTTTTAGTGAATCTTTTCTTGTTCTTCTTGTTTTCCCTCTCCCGGTTTCATGAAGAAGAAAAAAATACAATATTTGCTAACAAAATCCTGAAAGAGAAAAGTAACATTTTTTTTTTATGATGCAAACCTTTTAGTGGACCTTTTTCGTATTCTTGTTTTCCTTCCTAACTTTCAAGAAAGAGTAGAATACAATTTCCCCGAACAAATATTTTTTATATATAATATACACTTTATATCATTAATTAATTTTGCTTCTTCATTCGTTTCATGAAAGCAAAAAGTAACATTTCTTGAAGAAAAAAATAAATTTAGCATCAAAGTCTTCCTCTTATTATTATTATTATTATTATTATTATTATTTAGGAATGCAATCCTTTACTGGATTTTTTCCCCTTCTCCCCTCCTCTCGGGAAGCAGAAGAATAGATAGATAAAACCCGAAAAGAAAAGTCCTGAATATAAAACCCTTCGGCGTTTGTTAAGGTTGGTTGTTCTTCTTTCCTTTCGAGGAGAAGAAGAAGCAGAATTTCGTACTTCTGTGTTTGTTTTCTTGTCTTGATTCTCTGTTCCTTTCCCGAAGAAAAAAATAAGATATATCAATTGTTTTATCAGCTTTAACCTTCTCCTTTTTTATTTTTTTTCTCCCTCTTAAATTTTTCAGTTGATGAAAACATTTCCAAAAAGGAAGATGTTTTTGTTGAAATACAACAAGAACATTTCCTGAACATTAAAACCTTTTTTGGTGGAATGTATTATATTATTATTATATGATGAAGGAGAGCATTTCCTGAAGACGGGATCTTCTTTTTTTTTTTTTTTGTGACATACAACCATTTTTTTGGTGGAATGTATTCTTATTATTATATGATGAAGGAGAGCATTTCCCGAAGACTGGATCTTTGTGGGATACAACCTTTTTTTGGTGGAATGTATTATATTATTATTATATGATGAAGGAGGGCATTTCTAGAAGACGAAATCTTCTCTCTCTCTCTCTTTTTGTGGGATACAACCGTTTTTTGGTATAATATATTATTATTATTATTATTTATGATGAAAAAGAGCATTTTCCGAAGACGGAATCTTGTCTTTTTTATTGTGGAAAACAACTTTTTTTTTTTTGTTTTGGAATGACTATTACTACAGGAACATTTCCTAAATATCAAATTCTTTTTGGAGAGCATTTCCCAAGATGAAATCTTCTCTGTTTTTTTTTTTTTTGAATGCAACCTTTTTTAGGGTATAATGTATTATCATTACATTATATTATTATTACATGAAGGAGGTGAGGAGGAAGAAAACTGTAAACATAAAGCAGGAATCATCACCCCTCGTTCAGGATGTAGAAGAAGAGTAGATAAATCCAGAAAAGAAATGCAGCATTTCCCAAATCCCTAAAGAAAAAGCAGCATTTCCCGAAGCGGAACCATCTCTTTTTTTTTTCTGGGATGCAACCTTTTTTGGTGGAATGTATTATTACTATATTATTATTATTATTATTATTTAATAATAATAATAATAATACCATGATGAAGGAGAGCATTTCCCGAAGACGGGATCTTCTCTCTTTTTTTTTGTATGACACAACCTTGTTTTGGTGGAATGTATTATTATTATTATTATTATTATTATATGATGAAATAGAGCATTTTTCGAAGATGGAATCTTGTCTTCTTTTTTTTTTTTTTTTTGTGGGAAGCAAAATTTTTTTTTTTTGGCTGCAATGATTATTACAACAGGAACATTTCCTGAACTTCAAATTCTTTTTGGAGAGCATTTCCTGAATACGGAATCTTCTCTTGTTTTTTTTTTTCTTTTGGAATTCAACCTTTTTTTGGTGGAATGTATTATCAATACATTATATTATTATTAGGTGAAGAAGGAGAAGAGGAACAAAACAGTAAACATAAAACTGAAGTCATCACCCCTGTTCGAAAAGTAGAAGAAGAGTAGATAAATCCGGAAAAGAAATGCAGCATTTCCCGAATCCCGAAAGAAAAAGGAGCATTTCCCGAAGCAGAAGCATCTCTTTTTTCTTTTTTTTTTTTTTGATGCAACCTTTTCTGTTGGAATTTATTATTATTATTACTATTATTGAATAATAATAATAATAATGCCAAAACGAATCCATCTTTTTTCTTATTTCGTGAGTGAAAAACATACATATTTTAACTGCTCGAATCAATCAAAAAAAGGTACAGCCATGAGCTAAGCAGCAACACACAACCCGAATAGGGGGAGGGAGAGACGAATATCAAAACAACAAATAATATAGTAAACATGATGCCGCACACAGCCATCATAACACAGCAAAAACATGAAAGTAGAGAGAAATAAAGAAAAGCAAACCGACCTAGACCGAATGAACAAATGCAATGTGTTTTCAAACGAATCTAACTACTCACTTAATATAAGAACATATATATAATGAATAAGAACATATATATTATATTATCTAAACAATTGAGTGATTCTACGTCTTTAAAGAAGATTATTTCTTAAAGAACATTGGAAGAGGCAATAGTAATAAAGCGAAATACTATTCATACTGTACTCCTGTAGGCAATAAAATTGTAGCAGAAAAGAAAAAAAAAGTAGATAATGTGACTTGCCATTAATAACATATAATATAATAATATCAAATATTTTTTTTACAGGGTAAAAAAATATAATAATATAATACCATATAATATAAATATAAAAATAATAATAAAAAAGAAAAGAAAAGAAGAAGAAAGACGATCACACGAGTTACACATGCGAGGACGACCACCACCAACAGTAAACCTTAGTCAAATTATATAAAGTGTATAACAAAGTTGATATGAAGGTTGTTTTTACTTAAGTTACGAGGTTTGTTTGGTGTCTCTATCATTTGAGATACGTATGTTCTTCTGTGCTATATTAGTCGGAAGACTTAATGATGCTAATGAGCATTTATTGATAAAGAAAATTGTGGGAAGAGAAGTAGTTTGTTGTTAAAAAAATTCGCTGAAGAAGAAGAAGAAGAACAACAAGTAGAATAGTGTTGAAAAAAAGGAAGAGCAAATGCAAGAAATAGATTCATCAATATCTAATAATAAATTCTGTAATAAAGTTTGCATTCCAGAAAAAAGCAGAAAAAAGAATGAGAAAGAAACATGAATTTCCTCTTGAATTTGTTCATGAGATTTTATTTTCTTCTTCAGGAAGGTAGGCAATAATAACTTTTGTCTCTATTCTCATTGCTTTGTTTGGGATTTTTCCTCATGCTCCTTCAGGAAGGCAAATAATAAAAAATACTTTTGTCGCTCTATTCTTGTTGCTTTCTTCTCGAAAGTTTTGCTCTTCTCCTTCTTTAGTAATAATATTGTTAAAAAAGAAGTAGAATATTATTAAAAAAGATTCATCAATATCTAATAATAATAATACACGTGTAAGATGCATTTTGTTTTTCTTATTGCTTCGGTGATAAAATTTTTCTTCTTCTTTTTTTCTTTATCAATAAGAAATAAAGGAAAGAAGAACAAATTAGTCAAAAGGTTAGATTCCAGAAAAAAAAATATGAAAGAAGAATGAGAAGAATGGGGAGTTGCTAATGAATCTGTTAAGGAAATATGAGCTTGTTTGATTTGTTATGAAACTTTTTCTCTCTTCCTTTGGGAAAGGAAAAAGAAGCAAAATAATAATAATAATAATAAAATATAAGAGAGAAAGAAAAGAGGATGAGAGAAAAAAAAAAGAAAAGAAGAAAATTTCATAATGATAAGAGGGGAGATTCCGTTTTGAATTTCCTTCAGGAAAGGCTCCCCCCATTCGGGAAAGGCTTCATCCATTTGGGGAACTAATTAAGAAGCACAATAACAATATTATAATATAAGAAAAAAATAAAAGAGGAAGAAAAAAGAAGCAACATAACAATGTTAATATAAGAGAAAAAGTTAAGAGTAGGAAAAAGAACAAAAATTAGGAAGGAAAAAGAGAAAGAAGAAGAAGAAGAAGAAGAATTCCTGTAAAAGGGCTTCATTTGACAAAAAAAAAGAGGTAAGAAGAATAAGGAGAAAAGGAATTTAATATTCAGGAATTGTTCCTATTGTACTTCGGAAATGGAAAAAGCAAAGAAAGTATTAAAAAAAGAAAAAAATATAAGAGGAGGAAAAGAAAAAAGAAAGGGAAAGTAGAATAAGAAGAAAGATTTCCTCTTGAATTTCTTCAGGAAAAGTTTTTCTCTCCTTCGGGAAACCAACAAAGAAACAAAATTACAATATTATTATTAATATAAGAAAAAAAAAGAGGAAGAAAAAAAATAAAAAAAGGACAAGGTTAAAGAGGAAGAAGAAGAATTTCAGTTAAAGAGTTACATTCCAAGAAAAAAAAGATGATAGAACAATTGGAAGAAGAAAATTTTCATCTTCAATTTATTCAGAAAATGTTTCTTGTTTCTTTCGATAAAGGAACAAAGAAGCAAAATAAGAAAATTAATATAAAAACAAAGACAAAAGTGAAAAAAAATAAAGGCACAAGGAAAAAGACGAAGAAGAAGAATTTTAGTTAAAAGTTTTTTTCAGGAAAATTCCCTCCTTCTTAGGAAAGAAGAAGGAAAACAAGAAGAACACTCAAAATTCCAATAAAAGGATTAAATTCCCTGACCGTTACATATTTAATACCAATAACTTCGAAAAAGTGAATTGAGCAACTAATCAATTAATTCATTATTGATTAACCACTCAATTATTAAGTTATAATAGCCCATGGATTGATTAAATAATGTTATCAAATTAGAAGGTCCCTTCAGGTTTTAGGTCCCTATCTGGTTTCTTGGCCCTAATGGGTTTTCCATCCATCAAGATTCTACAGAAATAGATATTTTACATATCATATCTCCTCCAGAAAGAGTGCTAATATTTTATATTAACACTTTTTCTATATATATAAACAACTGGTGAGTCATGACTATTCAACGTCTTCAAACGATTAGAATTAATTCATAACGATTGAAATTTTTTTCACTTCCCCCTAAAAGTTATAACCTTTGATGGTTCAAATTTCTCAAACGAATATATACCTCTTTTTAAACCATTCTTATCTCACTGTTCACTACATTTGACGATTCAATTTTGCAAACCCTATTGCAAATTTCTCATCCAACAGTGAAAGTTCCCTTATTTCTTCTAGTTTCAAGTGGCTCCCAGAAAGATTTATGGTTCCTCAATTGTTCAAGCTAGAAACTTTTCAGAAGAACAGTACTTAGCACTTCGCTAAGCCATAGAGAATCATTACCTACACTTTTCTGATTTTGACAAGAACGGCTTCTGTGTCGCATTCACCAAATCGACTTTCCTTGAGGCCAAACTTGAGGAAAGTATTTGCCAATACCGCATCCCAAAGGGTTATGCCCGGTTAATCCCAAACAATTCAATAGTCTTGATCCAAGATACTAAGAAACCATAAATTTTCATCTATGAAATTGGATTGAAATCAGGTTTCAGGTTTCCTCTTCAACCATTAATAATAGACATCTTGAAATTTTGGTCTATCCCACTGTGGCAGTTAGGGCTAAATGCCATTTGGATGATTATCGGGTTTATTCTAATATGTTGTAGGGTTGGAGTTCCTTGTTTCCTAGAATTATTTAGGTATTTCTTCTCCATTTCGTTCACCACTGGCATTGAGAGCAGTGGTTTCTTTGTAATAAACAAAAATTGAAATTATTTAAAAAGTACCCCAGCTCTAACAAAGAATGGAAAGACAAGTTTCTGTCAGTGCATTTTAGTACTGAAGCACCTGAAGTACAAATAATATTTCCAATTCAAACCCCTTATCCATCCGTTGAATGAAAATCCTACTGACAACATGATTCCCAAAATTCATTTAACCAAGTTGAATAGTCACTTGGGACAACTGGAGCTCTGGGAAAAACCTTGGAATGAGTCCATTCTGGGATGGGCTGGAGTGAGTTCCTTTACTCAACTGAGTGCCAAATTATTATTGAGTAAGTTTATTTTGAATTGTACTTCGGAATTTGCTATTATATGTCCGTATTTTTTATTCTTCAGGATTCAGAATTTAACTTTGATGTAACTTTAATCTCTTGAATTTTTTATGTTGTAGATATCAACTTGGCAGAATTCTATTAGAAGAATGTCAATGTTGCTACTCCAGTCTTAAAAACTACACCAGCTGGCAACTGCTGCTGCTACTAACCCTACTGCCTCCTCTCCTCAACAAGCAAAGAAAAGAGTAGGAGCACCAGAGTTCCTGATCCTAAAGTCGAGATGGTGCCAAGTCCTGATGAATCTTTTTCTTTTGATGTGCCACTAATTCATAGGAGAAAAAGAGGTGGAGTGATGATTGCAACTACAACCTGTCCAACTTCTTCAAAATTACCTGCCAGTCAAAGCTCGAAACCCATTTTGGATGTTGAGCCTTTGAAAATGAGATCCCCTTCAGGAGAACTTATCCCTGCTAAATGGCATAGGAATGTCATGATTGAAGAAGCTAGGACTTTAAAACCTACTAAAGAAATGGCTATCAAGCCTTATAGTATAAAGCATCTACAGTCCTGAACATCCTGATGCTACCAAAGATCTATTAGAAGAAATAACAAATCAAAATCTAGATCATCAAGTGGCAGCATTGGAGGCTGTATTTATAACTGAATCATAACCTGAATGGCAGGTTTTAGAACATTCAAGAAACGTTGATCTGGATGTGCCTGAAAAACCAGAGGCCACTGAAGAAATTGAAAGTAGAGAACCTAATGAAGATCTTCCAATTCCTTTTTGTAGTAACTGATACAACATATGACAAGAAAGTTGCTGAAAAATTTTTTTTCCAAGCATAGAACAAAATGTTGAAGTTTATTAAGGAATAAAAGAGGATATAATTCCAAAAGAAAACCAGCAAACTCCTGGTCATACTGCTGAGGAACTTACAGCCTTTACTTCAAACTTTATCAAATTTTGGAATTCCTGACACAAACAGCATGATGGATGATGCTCCAATTCTTGCCAGCTTGGGGAATCAAGGTTTTGCAAACCTACTTCCTGCTATTAGTGTCATGGTAAGAAACATCTCCAGAACATAAGTTTATACTTTTTATTACTTTCAATAACTGATATAGCTTATTGTTCCATCTTGTAGGCTAGTGCTATTTGTACAGGAATGTCTCTTCACTGTGAGCAATCAGATGTATCTAAGGAAAAATCTAACCAAGAAATTTTTGCTTTGAAAAAATAAAATGAAAGGCTTATGAAAGAGGAAATGGATCTCTTGAAGTAAATTGATAACTTGGAGTGTGAGAAGCAGAATTTAGATGGTTAGGTTTCAAATCAGAGTTAGCAAATATCAAATTTGGAGGAGCAAGTTGAGTTCCTGACTGAATCTAAAGACTTTGAAACTACCCGAAGTAAAATCTAGAAGGGTCTTTAAAGTCTTTCAGGATGCTAAAAAGAACTTTGAAGGCATCTGTGAGAGATCTGGAAAAAGAGAAAGAAGATCTCCAAACTGAAAAGGTCGCTTTGGAGCAAACACTCAAGGCTCAGTCTGGACTTAACATTAACAGGGAATGATAGTGCTGAGAAGTTAGAAGCTGACCTGAAGAACCTGTACTCTTCATTTGCTGTCAAAGAAAACAATTACATCTTCATTACAGTAAAGTTGGTTGCTAATGCACAAAAAGCTAAATAAAATATAACTAAGCTTGAAGAGCAAACCAATAAGATGACAAGGTTGAAAAGCAAAATCAAGAGCAAGAAAGCAGAAATCAAAGCTCTTAAGAAAGAGATCAATTCTCTGAAAGAGAAGATTGAAGTAATTCATATTCATATTAAAGAATTCCAGTCTCCTGATGAAGAAATGAAGAAAATTGTGCTGAAAGTGGTGAAGTAAATTGTATTCTGAATGATATTCTTCCAGAATTCTTCCACAACTTAAACTTGATCAACTTGTGACATCAACAAGATAAAGATGCAACACAAACTTGAAAAGCAAAATCATCACAGAAAAAAATCCTGAAGCACATATTATTGATAATAAAACCAGAATGACAGAAAACCAAACTTATCTATCATACGTAAAACATTATCAAGTTATAAGTATTCCATGGCCTAAGAAGTTTATGACCATTCAAATTAGAAAGAATATAACTTACATTTTCTCTTGCTTCCAGAACAATATATGGCCCTTCGCATCTTTGATCTAGTTTTCCAAGATTTCCTTGTTTCGCAACATCTGCTTGTTTCAAAACAAGATCACCTTCCTAAAACCTTCTGGGTTTAACCTTTTTGTTATACCTGGAACCAATTATTCTTTTCTAAGACTGATCCCTCTGATGTGTGTCAGCTCTAATTTCATCATTCAAGTTCAGTTCTATTCTTCCGTTTATTTGATTTTCTTCAAAATCATACTGCATCATTCTGAAAGATAGTTCTCTAACTTCAACTGATTGTAACACTTCTACCCCAAAACATGAATTGAATGGAGTTTCACCAGTTCCATTCCTTGGTGTTGTCCTGTAAAAGCATAATACTTTTGGAACTTCTTCTACCCAGATTTTATTATACCTTCCAAGATTTTTTCTTGATGCCTTGTAACAAAGTCCTGTTACTCACTTCTGCTAATCCATTTTTTTTGTGGATATCCAATTGAAGTTAACCTTTGTTCAATTCCAAGATTTTCACAAAAATCTTTCAATGGGCTTTTTACAAATTGTCGTCCATTATCAGAGATTATTACTCTTGGAATACCAAACCTACAAAAAAATGCATCTCCACACAATGACTGAATTTTCATTCCTATTATGATGCTTACTACTTCAGCTTCAATCTATCGGGTAAAATTTCTAAGTTTGAATTTGGAAGTTTTATTAGTTTTCTTAAAGATGATATCCACCAGCTATAAATTCATTTTTGAACTTATGAATTTCAATTGAAGATTATTTAGATTAGTTTCAAGTCATTTCAATTGAAGAGAAATTTTTTTGGGAAATAAAAGATAGTTTGAGAACAAATTCTATTTGGCAATTTCAATTGCATCTTGAATGGTCAGAATTGTGTACAAAAGAAGAAATTTTATACATCTAGGATTTTCAAGCAAGGCTCTTCACAGCTGGTGGAGTGTTATTCTTTAGGATATCTAGTTACTTCTTCAAGTCTTTGATCTCTTAGATTTTGGACTTAACTTTCTTTTTCAATTGAGGAATCTTGCTGCTCATTCGCTAATGAAGATGTTTTCTTTTCAGCTTTTTGGATATCAGCTATCAATTTGCTGGAAACGGATTTGTAATTGGTTTCTTTCATAGCAAAGGAAGAATATAGATTCTTCAGTTGAGCTTCCAGTTTGTCAGTAGACTCAGTTCCTAACATGATGGGTAGATTGGCTGAAGCAAGTGACTCGAGTTTTTCTTCGAAAGTGTTCTTAGTTTGGAGAGTCTCTTTTTGTTTCTCTAATTCCTTTATAGAACCTTCCAAGTTGATCTTCAAGACCCTCAAAGATTCTAGAGATGCTTCTAAATTTCTGCAATAAAACTCTCCAAACTCTCTAGATTCTATAAGCAATTCAACCTCTTGCTCCAATCTACTAATTGTTGATCATCGTTCGTGAAGAGGTTTTCATAACTTTTTTTGAACTGTTGCAATTCCTAATGCGGTGGGCAGACTAGTTTTTTCAGATTCAGTCTTTTTTCTCTCTTGATCAAATTTAGCTTTTTGTATATTCAAACAATCAACTTCAGCTTTCAGAGCTTTATTTTCAGCATCAATTATTTGCTCTGCATTTTTGGCATTGATTAAAGTGAAGAGAGGGCGCTGAGTAAAGTGAGCCAACATATTTTCACAAGTAGAGATAAATGTTTAAGGAATCAAGATTAAAGAATACTTCTTCAAAAAAAAAAAAAAAAGATATTAGAATGAGTTTAATGTTATGTGCCATGGCTTTGAGGGCAGGAATTAGAGTGGAAAATTCATGATCTGAAAAAGAAGCTAAGATAGTCGCATCATCTATCATCCTCATTTCGTTTACTCTGGTCGTCCTGAAGTTGACAAACTGAGTCGTGAAAGTTAATAATTCTTGAGTTGCGGTACTATTATAATTGGTGGTGGGGGTTGCTTCAGGATAAGGGTAGTAGGAAGAGAAGGCTCCGCAACTGTTGGAATATCATTAACTTCATTGGATTCTTCGATGTTACCAATACCCATTTGTGAATATTTGGAGTAGAAGATTCTACGAGGCAGTTTGCATGAAGCAGATGATCATTCTCCTGAGATGTAGTTTTACCTGAAGATTTGGAGTAGAAGATTCCTTAGGGCGTGCAGTTTCTTCAGGATCACGGATTTGTGGAATGTTGGAACTGGGACTGCATCCTCGGTCAAGTTGCAGCATGACTACACTCGTACCAACTGGTTCACAAACTGATTTTTCTACTGTGACGTTCCTTTCCCATCCACTCAGGACAGGATTATGCATTCTAAAGTCACATTCAGGAGATCTAATTGTTAAAGGGAATGCATCCAAAACTTGATCCACATCCATATCAACTAGAGGAAACGATGAAAATCACTATCTGTTGCTCTTCTCTTTTGTCTTCTGACAAAAGGGATATCTGATGAACCAGACAACCTACTCTCTATCTGAACTTTTGGAATCGATACTATTCTTGTTTTCACTCCCTTTTGAGGATTAGGTGCTATATTTTTTTCTCTTTCTGTTCTTAGGAGGAGGCACGGGAGCTATATTATCTCTCCCTTCTGAGATTCTAATCGAGTTGCTTCTCTTGTAAAATTCAACATGATCAATATCTGCATAAGAAATAGACTGCAGTTAAATCAAGAAGGAAGAATAGTAAACAAGGAAAAAGTCCATAAATAGTTACTATTGAGAAGTCTAAGATTCTTGTCATTTGCAAGACTTATACCTGCCCAACCAAGGATATTTTCATTTAAAGGCTTCTCAAAAAGTTCCAAAGTCCTAGATGAGCCTTCAATGTTGCAATATGACTCTTTGAAATAAACTCTTGGTTAGGTTTATCATTGAAAGGATGTATTAAAGTCTGAGCTGGGAATAGTATCTCGAGTTCAGATACTCTAACCCCGAGATAAACCATCAAAAATTTGTCTTTCCATTCCTTATTAGAAGTGGAGTACTCATGAAAAATCCACTGCTCTAGCTTCACGTAGTAAAGCATAGAGTGAAATAATACCTAAACAATTCCAAATAACAAGGTACCGCTGCTCGTGCGCAAATCAGGATGAACCCGATAATTATTCTGACCATATTAGGGCTCAGTTGCCACAGCGGGATTGACCAAAACTTCAGGATATCCAGTATTAATGGATGTAGATTGAGTCAAATACCAGCCTTTAATCCAATCTCCATCATATATATCTGTGGTCTTGGCACATTATCTATCAAGAATGAAGAACTTGGCAGAATTGACAACAAATAATCTCTTGGAAGGTGACATAAACTGACATATTCCTAGAGTTTGTGGCAGAAAGGGTGGAGTTATGAAAGCTACACAAAAACCTTCTTTAACATACTCTTCGAAATTGGTGTGTTGATTCTCGGTAACCTCATTGGGAGGAAGATATTCATGGGTTTCAAAATTCTTTATCTTAAGAGTTTCGTGAGTTTCACAAATTCTTCATGGAGCCATCTGAGTGAAGGGGTTCTGGAAAGAGAAAGGATTTTGAAGATTTTGCTAATGAAAATTGCCGCACGGGTAAAAGGAAAGGGAAGTTGAAAGAGTTCAATATAAATGGATTTTTTCAATCATATTATTTTTTGTAAGTATTTCAAATTGATGGGTATCTTGTATGAAGTAAACTGATAAGCATGAATGTGGAACCCCAAGCGGGGATAAGTTAAATCCAAAACTTTCAAAATACATTCAAAAATTTCGGTGCTCATTTAGCTCATGCTAGTGTTAGGATGATTTTAGCATTCTTTCACAGGATGATGTGATCGATATTAAATTTATCCCAAAATATTTTAATGAGGTCAATTTGAATCGGACTTCTCCTTGGCAAAAGTCAATCTAATTGAGTTAAGTATATTTATATCTCTAAGGTATTAAACCAACTGGGTAGATAATTTGAAAACAAAAATTTCTATGTAATTCATTGCTTCAATCTTTATACCATAGATTTTAATTCTCTTAATTTTGAATATTGAAGATCTTAAATTGCTTTGTCCACATCTAGATGTATCTTCTATAATTAATCGGCTGAAATATAAGAATAGAAACTGACATTGTAGCCTGTATAATGAAGATCAAAATCGAACATGATGTGGACATGTTAGAAACATTTATGCCAGAAGGATATTTTTTAAGAAGGTGAGAAAGTTATTAAGAGAGAAATAGTCTGTAAAATTGTATTCACTCTATCGTAGAGTGCAATGGGTAAAATATCGTGAAGATAATGATTCAGTGTTTTTTTTTTTTTTTGGGAAGAGATATGAGGGATGAAAAGTCGTGACAGATTGCTCTGATGCTGCTGTGGCAGATAACAGGACTTTGGTTGAAAGGACTTCGACTTGACACGTGTTTTTGCACATGCGAAGTTTATTTTTTTCATCATGTAAGTAAGAGTGGCGAAGTATTTTTTTTTTTTGTTTTTTATTTTTTGAGAAATTGTGAAAAGATGTAGAAAAGTGAGAATATCAAATAATATGATAATGGAATTATTGACATGTTGATATGAGAAAGAAGAGATGAGTTATTTTTATTAGATATGAGGACTCTTGGAAAAGATATGAGAACTTGCTTATACATGTGCATTAGTACGACATATATAGCATACGCTATTTATATTTATGTATAATATTTATACTTTCGGAGAAAAGCAGTGCATGCACTACATGTGAAAAATTTTTGTGCTTCAACCACACTACTGTAGCTGATGGAGGAAATTTAATTGTCCTAATTTTCAGGCGGTGGATATGCACAATAACATATATATATATATATGTATATAATAATAATAATAATAATAATAATAATAATATTCACACTTGTGGGGATCTTGTATTTTTTGTTCTTGAATATGAAATTTAATTAGAGTGATCAATTAAATTTTTTTTTTGTTAAATGAAGTGATGAATGAGTTAAATAACCCATTGGAATTTTTTGGTGCAACTCTCCAGTTCGTATTGTAAGGCTAGGTGTTGGATAACGAGTTTGTCTTGTAGGATTGTGCTCATTGAATTTGTTGGAGATATGTAAACAAGAATATATATATATATATATATATGTCAAGAAGGAATAATAATAAAGAGAAAAAGGGAAGAGAGAAAGTTAAGAAAACTATTTATATATAAAGCGGTAAAAGGAATAGTAAAAAATTAAGAATAAAAGAAATCTAAAGAAACAAGAAAATGAACATAAAACAAGAGAGTTAAAATTCATAACTAAAAGTGAAAATTAATTATAAAAAAAGAAAACAAAATCAGAAGAGTTTCTTGTAAAAAGTAAAAAACAAAAAATAAAACATGAAATGGGGAAGAGCAATTGTTAGCAGGAAGAATCTGACTAATCGATTTCATTGGATCCGCTCCACGAGGTTCGATCGCCAGATATGACGATTATACCAGACTCTTCATTCACGGGTTCTAGGTGCATGTCGAGAAAGAGGTCGAAGATAATATCCAGCTCTATATCTTCAAGAAGAATGCTTTGTAGGTACTCAGGACTTCTAGCTCTCATTATGCGGCTATGTAGGTGGGTTACTTCATCCCTTAACTTAAGCATATCTGCTTCAGCCTTTTCAGTTGGGTTTCGAGAGTTGTTGGAGAAGGTGGCAGAGGTGGAGGCTACCATTGTTGTTTGTTAGGGAAGGTGACAACGGAGGAGTGGCATTGTTAGCATTTTCAAAAATGTTCGCATTCTATTTCTAGGCTGGAAAAAAAGAAACAAAATAATTACATTAATATTAGAAAAAAAAAAGATGAGAGCTACAATTGAAAAAAGAATTGGAGAAGAGTTGCATTAAAAAAAAAAAAGGTTAAAGAAGAATGAGAAGAAGAAAACCTTCACCTTCAATTCTTCTTCCCTTCAGGGAGGAACAAAGAAGCAAAATATTAATGTTAATATAAGAAAAACAAAATTTCAAAAGGAGCAAAAAGAACAAGAAATAAAGAAGGAAAAAGAGGAAGAAGAAGAAGAATCTAAGCAAAAGGGATGCATTCTAGAAAAAAAGTTGGAAGAAGAATAAGGAGAAGAAGAATTCAATGTTGAATATATGCAGGAAATGTTCATATTCTATTTTTGGATTGAAAACAGGAAACAAAATAATAACATTAATATTAAAAAAAACAGAGAGATCAGACCAACAGCTGAAAAAAGAATTGGAGAAGAGTTGCATTTCACAAAAAAGCTGAAAGAAGAATGAAAAGAAGAAAAATTAGTCTTTAATTCCTTCAGGAAATGTCTCTTCTAGATAAATTCTTTTTACAAATTAGAAGATAGTCAGAGTAGAAATTCTGTCTGGGAATTTTATTTACATCTTGGATAGTCAGAATTGTATATAGAAGAAGAAAGTATATTCTGCTAGGATGAGCCGCCAGTGGACTATTATTGTGTACGATATTTTAGATCCTTCTTTAGGTCTCTGATCCCTTCCTTTTCTAGGTCATTTGCATTTCCATTTTTGGAACTTAAAGTATTACATAAAAATGGAAAAAGGAAGTGGTCTCTTTCACTAACTATTGGTTAACAATCCTAAACCCAAAACCTTTTTAAAATGGTTAAATGGGTTGGGCTTTTTGTGGTGATTCAACTTGCCCAATTTAGGCATGTAACATATATGGTGAGAAATGAATATCCATGACATATATACCCAATAACTTTAATACTTTTGGCAGTTACAATTGTTGAAGAGCCTCATCATGACTGTTCAATTTAAAGGCTTAGTTTGTTTCCCACACTTTCTTTTAAAGATGGCTTTTCAAATTCTCCGTTTTGGTACCTTTTCTTGGGAAACGTTCCATTTGCCAAAATCTTTCAAAGTTCTTTATAAATAAATGTTTATTTTTTACTACACACTTTTCCTTCATGTTTTGGTATTATTATTTTTGAGAGAAGCCCTTTTTGTAATCGTTGTTCTTCCTTTCTTCATCCAGAAACCCTATTTGCGATGGCATCCTGACACATCTCAGGAACCGTTTCTATCATCACATCAGGGATTTCAGCAACACAGAATACCAGG
Organism: Echites panduratus; assembly: GCA_035221335.1. Taxonomy (NCBI): domain Eukaryota; kingdom Viridiplantae; phylum Streptophyta; class Magnoliopsida; order Gentianales; family Apocynaceae; genus Echites; species Echites panduratus. The sequence goes on along the minus strand of JAWZTD010062383.1, from coordinate 6,839 downwards.
CTCCTCGAGAAGTAATGGAGGAACAATATTCTAATTTTTCAGAGTTTATAAAAGAGGGTTTTTTGGTCTCCTTCTGCAAGTCTACTATGTCTGTTTCTAAGTTTCCGGAATTTGCCCATCTATACTACATCCCGGGGAGCAAATCATTGTCTGTCCCATCCAGTTCAACATTTTTTATTCAAAACGTAGACAAACCACAGATGTTTGTCTTTGAAATAGGGCTGAATTAGGGTATTAGGTTTCCACTTCATGCTCTCATTGTCGATATCTTGAGTCCAATTAGGGAATTAGGGTACTAGGTCTATTCCGCTATAGCAATTGAGTCCAAATGCTGTCAGGATGGTAATCAAGCTCATCTTGATTTGTTGTCGAGTTGAGGTTCCATGCTACCTAGAGCTCTTCAGGCACTTCTTCACCATCTACTTTGGTACCCGAAGCAAGAGTAGCACTTTTTGATGTTGAAGCAAAGGGTAAAATTCTTCAAGAAATACTCAAGCTCCAACAAGGAGTGGAAAGACAAATTTATCACTGTTCATTGGGTGATGGAGCACTTGAACTTCAGGCTTTATTTTCTGTTCAGACTTTGAAGCACCCAATCAAATATGAACCTCATGAAAAGTATATCCCGAAGAGTTATTTGGCGGAGCTTAAAGCTCATTTGAGATTATTGGAACTGAATGAGAAACCCTGGAACAAACGAGTTCTCGGGTGGGCTGGAATAAACCCCATTTGTGAGAAGAATCTAAGCCTTGTCGAAAGTAAGTATTTTAGGGTAGTGGCCTTTCTAATAGCCACCATTGCTGACTTCTTTGCTAGTTTGTATCTAGTGCTAATGAATTGCATGTTATCATTATTTGCAAATATCAATCTTATTAAGCTTTATCGGAGGAATGATTAGGCTGTCATTTATGATCTAATAGTTGCTGCTAATGAAATAGGGGTTAGGAGAAGAAGGAGCCCAGTCCTGTGGAGTCTGAGTCTTCCTTTTCCTCTGATGTTCCTCTCATTCATAGAAGGAAAATGAATAGGATGGCAGTGATACCATTTTTTAGCATCTCCTAATTCTTCAGCTAAAACATTGGATGTTCTTCCTTTGTCTATGAGGGTTCCTGGAGAGCAGGTCGGAGCAGCTAAACCACGTGCTAAGGAGTGGTTCAGGAATGTGGTGGTTACTGAGCCGAAGCATGTTGCAAGTTCTAGCTCAGAGAAAGAGCAAGAGGAAAGATGAGCCGGAGTGGTAAGGCCATATACTCCCAACATATATAGTCCGGAAGACATAGATGCCGATGAAAATATGTCTGAAGAGCTTCATTTGCATGTGCAGGAACAGATAAGGTTATCGAACGAGGCTAAGGAGCAAATCTTCATTGATCATGTTGAGGAGTTGGTCTCTTCTGTTTTTTTTTATTCTGCCAAGGGAAACTTGGTTAATGAGAACATGGAGGTTCCTGAGAAGGGAAACTTGGTTAATGAAGTAGTCGTTGAAGTCCAATTTCCTGAAGTTGAATTACAAGCATTTTCACATTGAGGAGATTGAAGACGGATTTAATTCTGTAGAGGTTGATGTGGAAGCTCCTAATGTTGCTAGTATGGGAACTCGAGGAAAAGATACTTCACTGCCTTAAGAAGGTCAGGTGCCTGCTGAGGCCCCTACCACAGGATTATCTGGCAATAGTGTTGAGGATCTATTGTCTTTCTCCCCGGGCTTTGTCAATTTATGGGCTTCTCAAGTGGAGAAAAGTGAATTGGGGCAAGATGCAGCCATTTTTGCTGGGTTGGGAGGAGAGCAACTTTTAGATGTGCTATCTGCTTTTGGTGCTATGGTAAGATTTCATTACTGATTTTATCTTTAATAAGAAAGTAGAAAGTGCAATATACATTTTTGTCAACTGACGTTCTTTTTTCTACTTGAATTTAGAGAGACTGTCTTTTTAGAGCAATTTCATCTCATCTGGATCAGGCAAGAAATAACATATCAAGGTATAAAGAAGAAATTAGCTCTCTTAGGGATTAGTTGGATTCTCTTAAAGCTGATCGGGAACTTGAAGCTAAGAGACTCTTGCTATAGAAAGTTGATATGATAAAGTATACCGGAATACTTGAGAGTGAGAAGAAGAGCCTCGAAAACCAAAAGCTAATCCAAAGTCAGCAGATCTAGAACTTGGAAGTGTAGGTTGAGAATTTGACTGAGCCTAAAGAGTATGGGGAGATCAAGTGTAAAAGTTTAGAAGAATCCTTAGAGTCATTCAGGGTGCTGAAAAGCTGCCTGGTGAAGTCCATAATTGACCTAGAAAAGGAGAAAGGGGAGCTGCTAGGGGAAAAATCTAAGTTAGAAGACAAGCCGATATCTCAGCCTGTGACAAATATACCAATATTGACCTGGAATGAATCATCAGAGAAACTAGAGGTAGAGCAGAGGAAGTTGGAATCTTCTTTTGCAGTAAAAGAGAGTAACTATATCTCGGTCTCCAATCAGTTAGTTGATTTCAATGTGAAAAAAGCTAAGGAAAAGATTTCCAATCTGGAGAAGCAGCTTAGTAAAGTCCCGAAGCTGAAAGAGAGGGTCAAGTCCAAGAAGGCTGAAATAAAATCTCTGAAGAAAGAGTTAAAATCCCTCATGAGCAATTTGCAGCACACTCCTGATGATGTTCCCTGATCGCCTTATATCATTTTAGAGTGTAGTTTCTTTGATTTTGTTTATATATATATATAGATGTTCTAAAGATGATTTCTCCTTTTTTATATATATATGTACAACTTCTAAAGACAATTTGAGTTGTTCTACATTAGAAGCTGCACGTGTAGTAAGTCCAGAATATTCTTACATAATATATTATCTGTATATATTGTTCACAAAATAAACATAAAACTAAGTTTGCGAATAAGAAGATTACATAATTAAAACTAAAGAAGATAATGTATCATAGTGTTAAATACAACTTTAGAATGAAGATTAGAGGATCATTTCATGCAATCCTGAGCTTTTTCGATGGCTTTTTGTTATTTTGTGGCGAAGCATCATCAGACTGTGGTTCAGATTTCAGAAAGCTTTCATCCAAGTGAACCGGTACTCTTAAAGAAGAACTCTCTGCTTTCATCATGACAAGGAAGATTTTCTATAGGTAAGTATCACTGTGTATTATTCAAAAAAAGTTGAAAAAAAGAAAAAATAATGAACTAAAGTTTCAGTATTAAGTAACTTGTTGGTGGAGAGACTGGAATAGGATTGGCAGAAGAAGAACCTGCACTTCTAACTTTCTTTGTATTTGTATAAGTGTGTATTATTCAAAAAAGGGTAAAAAGGAAAAAAAAAAAAAAAGAGAGAACTGAAGGTATAGTGCATATAACCTGTTTCTGGAGAGATTGCAATAGGATTGCCAAGAGAAGAACCTGAACTTCTAACTTTCTCCGTACTTGTTGCGAACGACTGGTCAACTTCTTCTGAATATTCACGAAAAGAGATAATAGTGCATCGTTGACGAGAATCTGCTAGTTGCATGGTCACAATTTTAATGTAGGCCAAAAATGTCTTTGATTCCAACTCTTCATGAACCAGATCTAGAGGAAGTTTGACATTCTGTAATGAACAGAGACAATGCTAGAGTCATCTTGTAGCATAACAAACATAGTGTTTCAACTGCCAATGCAACGAATGAGATGAACAATGTCAAAAATAGATATCTGATTGAAGTGATCCATAGCTTCTGTGACAGTAAAGGTTAGAAGCTGTTCAGCTACTTCACCAAAGAGAGAACCAGTAATGGACTTTCATCTGTCATATCAAGATCAAATGGGCACCTGTTGAAATTGAATAACAATTTAAATTTTCCAAGTAAGAATGAATAGTGATAAATAGAGGAAGAGGATGGTCGAATGTGTTTTATGGAATATCAGATTACCGGGGTTTAACAAGTTGTTCCTCCTTGCATGTGTTGCATGTAAATAGGACCCCGGATGATGCAGATGTTGACCGATGACACTTCTTACAGCTCATATACCAATACCTTCGTATTTTGGTACGGAAAAAAAACCAACTCTTCTCCCAGAGAGGCTATAAAAGTAAATGCATACAATTTCGTAGAAAGTAATAAGATGATAGCACATGGATAAATAAGTTATTTTGTTACCTTGGCAGATGGGGCAATGTTTGCAATCAATGTGATTTTGTCATCTGGCCTGAAAGAGATATCTGGATTATATTACTTATATGTCTATTTAGTAGTGTTATTATTCAAAAAGTGTGCATTTCTTTTAGCCCTGATAAACATCACATAATCGAGTAATTAACCATAATAGCAGAAACAGTGTACAATTAAATTTGGATTCTATTTAAATAATGCATATCAGACCAAAGTTTCAGGTCATTTGCTTCATTAATAGGGGGTCAACGTAGATAACAAAATCAAATTGTTTTGATAGAGCAAGTCCTGTGAAATAAAAAACTACATCAAATGATATTGATAAGAAGTAGAAAGACATGTAGCATGGTTACAAAAGACAGAGTACTAAAGAATTCCATTGTGTACTCAACCGTTATATGAAACAACTCTAAGGCGACGACCAATGATAACAGGGAAAGAATTCAAGTTTTCAATAATTTTTGAGCTGCCTTTAAAGATGAAATCATCCCACATTGATAAGATGATTGTTTCCAATCTGAAGAGAAATAACATAATGGTATTTTGATAATAGGAATGCAAGGAATGGTATTAGAAAAAAACAATAATAAAGCAAAATAATAATTCAGTGTGAAAAAAATAATTCATGCTCTTCGTTCACGAGGAGGAGCTTTTGGACATTGGATTTTATGCAGCATCTCTGAATACTTTTCTGTTGAATGCATCAACAACAATGCCCAAAACATCTACAAAGATATAGGCATGCCTTTGAATACGAAGAAGCTCGCTGAAAAAAAACATATAATAGTGAAATAACATAACAACTAACCGACAAATATCTTTTTTTGTCCACATATTGTCCCAATTCCTTGAAAGTTATGTATGTATACTTCACAGGCATGAGTTCTTCATCTTTAGGAAGTTCTTCAACAACAGTCCTTGTGTTAATGATCCACTAAATTTCAATATCAAATGTTTTGTATTGTGGATCAATAAGCCTGACTTCAGCATTAGAAATCAAATATTTTTTGTAAGGTTGAAGACGGGAGCTCATTGTTGAAATATCTCGATTAAACATGATGGCTTCAACCCTTGAATTCTGTCATTGTTTAAAGTAAAAGTGTGTTAAAACAGACGAATTCTGACTATGGCATAAAACAAAGCTAAATAGTAAAGATTCCATATACAGTAATAAAATGTGGAAAGCATACCTCCCTATCGACAAAGATAAATTTTTGTTTTTTGGTTGGAGTATTCAAAGAAGAGGATATTTGTTGTTTCTCTTGCACAATGATCTCACAAGACCATTCCCTCATCACAGGCTTCACGTCCTTGATAGTAGAAATGACAGTCATTCTACATTTTAAAAACAAAGATGATAAACAAAACAAAACAAAAAAAGTAATCAAAATATCTGAGCAAAAATTCTGGATAAGTGTAATTACATTCTACTGGAAGAAAAGAAATTGTTTTATTTCTCATTTGCAAGACTTCTTGAAAAACAACATTTGCTGTTTGACAATCATTGTTTTTTTTTACTTTTTTCTTTTTTTATTATACTAATATTATTATTTTGCCTCACTTTTTTCCTTTCCCAAAGGAAAAAAGAAACATTTCTTGAACAAATTCAACATGAAATTCGAACTTGTCTTTTTTTCTTATATTAATATTACTAAGATTATTATTTTGGTTCTTTTTTCTTTTCTCCAAAAGTAGGATCAAAATTTCGCAAACAAGTTCAAAACGATGAAATTTCCTGAAGAAACTACACAAGGAGTTCTTCTTATTCTTCTTTAAGTTTTTTTGTCGAATGTAAGTTTTTAATTGAAATCCTTCGTCTTCTTTGAGGTGTTTTTCCTTCTGCTTTTATTTTCTTTTATTCCTATTTTCTTTTTTTTTCATATTAAAATCATTATTTTGCTTCTTTCTTTCTTTCCCGAAGGTCGGAAAACATGCTTTTCCTGAAGAAATTGAAAACAAAATTTTTCTACATCTCATTCTTCTTTCATCTTTTTTTTTTTTGTGGAATGTAATATTTTCAGTGAAATTTTTGTTCTTCGTGTTTTTTCTTCCTCTTAATTTTTTTTCTCAATCTTCTTTACTTTATTTCTTATAATAAGATGAATAATATTATTATTTGTCTTTACTTACTGGAGAAGGTGAAAATTTTCCTGAACAAATTGCAGAGGAAAATATCTTCTTCTCATTCTTCTTTCAGGTTTTTTGGGGAAGGCAAACTTTATTAGAATAAGACCATATCATACAGTTATTGTAGGGAGATAGATTCGGAATCCACAAAGAAAACTAGATCTAAAACCCGATTTTTTTGAATAACCGCACAAGAGAGAAATGACACCTTTATTTTGAATATTGTAAACCGATCTTCACTTGCTTTGTGCTTGAATAGCAATCCACAATACTTAAGATCTTCCAATCTATTCCCTAAAATCAAAGTTTTGGGTGAACAAAACTAGGAATGGAGAAGAAGAAAAATTATCTCTTGAGAGAGGAGGCTAGGGTTTCTTAGACCAAGTGCAAGAATAACCCTAATTGCTAGTTATAATAGAATATATATAGACATCCTATAATAACCTAATTAGGGTATTGGCTACTATGGGCCAAGATTAATCCATTGTAAGAAACTCATTTATTTATTTTTAGTCCAAGTCCAAATATAATTAATTTGATGGACCAAAGTCCAAATTAATTATAAGACCAATA
>JAWZTD010062072.1:22184-34120 GCA_035221335.1 Echites panduratus | reverse complement strand
CATCCGATCAACGTCTATTCTCAATACCTTGGCCTGTGATTGCTTTAATATTGACTTCAAATACCCTTTTCCCATGCAGTTTGCACACCCCCTTCTATCCTTTCCAAGTGTCGAAGAGAAAATCTCTTCCTTTGAAGCACTGGTGCTTGAATCCTCAAGCAAGGCACTATAGGGATTTCCCATTTGAGTCTGCCAAGGAAAACAAATAAAATAGTGGTCGTTGGTGCAATAATTGTAGTTTTTAGAGGTAAATATCACAAGATGAATACAAGACTCACAATTACATGCTGCGTGCTCTCATCACCAAAGGTCGAATCTCTCCTTCTCCTCGTTGTAATGTTTTTTGTATTAAACACTCCACTAGTTGCAATAATTGAGATATGATAAGGTTGGAATATTCATGAGCTGTACTGAAAATTAATTGCAAGACAACGACCTGATAGTATCTAGCTGAATTTTGTTTGTGTTGGAAAGATTAGTGCTGCTTTTTTTTTGACAGTTTTTTGCTTTAATTGGTTATTTGCTGAATTTTTCTTATCAGTGTGTGCTGAATGAATTGAAAATTTTAGTGTAGTCGTTGTGCTAAATCAAGTGTTTTGATTTCATTTCTAGTTGCGGAAGGAATAGCAAGCAAAGTAGGTAGGAGATAGAGGTCATAAATTAATCCTAACCAGCATATTCTATATGCATGCTTAAAGACCCTCCCATGAATATCCATGATATTTCATAGAACTTATTTATAATTGTCTTTAAGATATAAAGTGTTGTTTATTAAAAAACATTCTAACACTGCAAATGTGAAAATATCACGATCTAGAAATAAATTTCAATTACTTACCTTTCGTTTCTTTTCTTGTATTCCCAAGTTATTAAAATTTTTTTAAGGATCATTTTCTACCTACATTATCCTAAATCCCCACTTTCACGTTTATAATCAAATTCATGGTGCAAGGTGTTGTAAAATAAATTATATACTGCATTCAGGTTTGAAAATTGGGGAAACGGACAGGTCGTGCGTTGATGGCACTGACTTTTTGTCGAAGAGTATGATGAAGGGCTAGATGACTTCATCAAGTTCACTTCGACTTACCAGCCAAAAGCGTCAAAAATACAGTGTCCTTGTACTTGGTATCAAAATCGGTTATGTAAGAGTCCCATTGATGTGAAACAACATTGCAAGATGTGGGGTTTCCTCCGGTGGTATAAAATTTGGCATTGCCATAGGGAGAAAATCATGACAGTAGAAGAGGAAGCGAAAAAGTTTGGTGAGAAACCATCACATGTACATGACGACATCGCTACCATGTTTGAAGATGCTTTTGGAATTGAAGCAGATCAAACTGGTACAGTTGCACCCGAGGAGGTCAAGCGTGTCTCGCGTCAGTTGGAGGATTCTAATTCCCCCACTTTATGACGGTTGTGGATGATTTCCTCTCTCGCTTTCCTCATGAGATTATTGCACATTAAGGTATTGAATTGTTGGTCAAACAAGTCACTTGACATGTTGCTTGAACTCTTAAAAGATGCTTTCAATGAAGTGGCCTTAAAGCTCCCAAGTTCTTACTATGAAGCGACCAAAATAACTAGTGTCTTGGGAATGGAGTGCAAGACTTGGGATGCATGCCCAAATAATTGCATGATTTATAGGGGTGCAGATGAGATGCTTGTAGAGTGTGACATGTGCAAGGCATCATGGTACACAAAGGAGGGGGAAAATCCCGTGTAATCTTGTGCGCTATTTTCCACTCATACCACAGTTGTAGCGGTTATTCATGTGCAAAAAAACAGCCTCTATTATGCTGTGGCATGTGGAAATAAGGGTTAACGATGGAGTGTACAGGCTTCCGGCTGATTCTCAAGCTTGGAAAAGCCTTGATAAGCTCTATCCTTCATTTGGTGCAGAAATGAGGAATGTTTGACTTGGCCTTTTAGCAGATGGATTTAGTCCATTCTCAAACATGAACATTCCTCACAGTACTTGGCCTGTTGTGCTTGTGATATATAATTTGCCACCCTGGCTTTACATGAAACAGCCATACTTCATTATTTCAACATTAATTGATGGTCCTAAATCTCCAGGCAATAAGATTGATCTTTACATTCAACCGCTTATTGAAGAATTGATGGAATTATGGGATAATGGAGTGATGACATACGACTCGGTGGCACGAGAGATGTTTTGTCTACGGGCTACTCTCCTGTGGACAATCAGCGATTTCCTGGCATACGAAAATCTGGCAGGGTATTCTGTTCATAATAACAAAGCATGCCCAGTTTGTTTTTCAACTGTGTGAGCTACCGTCTTCCTAATTGTGGCAAATACTATTTCATTTACCATTGTCGATTCTTGCAGCCTAGTTATAAATTGCGTAAGGATAAATTCTCATTCCACTTGTGGATCCTAGGTGAGACCTCCACCCAGGAGGTTCTGTAGGCTTGAAATATTGAACCAGCTTCAAAACTCCCTCGCTGAATACAAGAGAGATGTTTGAAAGAGAAAGAAACAGGGTTGATTTTGCGAAGAAGTCAGGCATTAATAGCTATAACTTGAAGAAGAGGAGCATATTTTGGGAGTTGCCATATTGGAGCTAACATCTCATGAGGCATAACTTGGATGTAATGCATATTGAGAAAAACTTCTGCGATAACCTGCTTTATACAGTATCAAGGGACAACAATGGGACAAAAGACACACTTAAAGCTCGTAAAGATTTTGAGGTTATGAATATGAAAATAGCCCTTCATCCCATTCTGAAACCGTCTGGGAATGGTTATGTGCAGCCCCTAGCACAGTATACAATGGGTCGATCAGAGGTTGATAGATTCTTGGGTATATTGTTCCCATATGTCACGGCGAGTTAATCTCAAGAGAAGGACAATTAGGGGTTTAAAATCTCATAACAGCCACATATTGTTACAACAACTTATTCCAATGTCAGCTCGAACAACATTGCCAAAGAAGGTTGTCACACTGTTAATTGAGATTGTAGAGTGTTTCAGGCAACTTTGCACAAAGACTAACAATGAATCCTCTCTCGAGAAGCTTCAGGATAAATCTACTATAACTTTATGCCTATTAGAGAAGACATTCATTCTTGGATTTTTTGATATCATGGAACGTTTACCCATTCAATTTGCAAAGGATGCTCTAATTGCAGGCCCAATACAATGCGGATGGATGTATCCCATCGAGAGGTGATTATAAACAAATGATTCAATACTTATTTAATATCTTATTAATGCATTTTTACCTTGTAGGTATCTCATGACTCTAAAGAAATACGTTTGCAATCGTTGCTTGCTTGAAGGTTCAATTACAAGTGGATATTTGGTGCAGTTATTGGCATTTGTTTCACGGTATCTAGATGACGGGAGAGCAAAGTTAACAGGCCATCCAGGTACAAAGACTTTGGTTCAAAGATGGGAAGACAAATTGGAAAAGGGTAAAGATATTGTGTTTGATCGGGTTACCCTTGTTCAAGCACACCGATGGGTGCTCACAAATTATGAGGCTTTGGGGCCATATAGAGAGTAAGTAAAGTACTTGTATGATCTTTTTTTTAATTAAATTTCTTGATCTTTTTTCCAAGATAAATTTCTTTCAATTCTATTACATAATGCAAACTAACTATGGCTATTATACTACACAACATCCACATGAGATCAGTATCACTAGAAAATCCAAGAGCAAGGCTGCATGAAAAGCAGCGTATTCATTCTACTACGTTCCACACTTGGCTGCAAAAATATGTGAGTTTATCCATTACATTGTCCATGCAAAAATCGTAGTGGTCTTATACTAAGTTATTTAACTATTTTAAAATTCCAGGTCATTGAAAATGGGGCCACAATAGACATTCCTAATGACTTTAGATGCTTAGCAAGTGGTCTATATAATCAAGGATGGCGTTACAATGTCTGTGACATAAATGGAATTCGTTTCCGGACCAAGGTCTTCAAATTAGTAGAAGGACTCAAAACTCTGGGATTATTTGTAGGGCTACTACTACTGGTTATGCAAGTACCAAGGACAGTGATCCCCTGGCTAAAGAACATCCATAAAATCAGATACAATAATGTTGTAAAATTCATCTTATTAAGCTGTGATTGGGTTGACTTAGAACGAAGTTTGAAGACGGATGAGTTTAACTTCACAATGGTGAACATTAATCGTTTGTTGTAGCTTGACAATAAGGAGACTGATGAGCCATTTATTAACCAGGCAGAGCAAGTTTGGTATTCACAATGTCTTGTCCAACGAGATTGGCGTGTGGCTATGTCGATGAGCAAGAGGGACAACTACGATGTATATTCACGAGATAATGAACTGGCTTCCTTTCCTGTACAAGAGTTGGATACATAACTAATTGTTCGGGAACTAGATAGCTCTTGGGTGAGGGATGGGATACAAGGTGAAGAGTTAGACTTAGAAGGCAAGCGTTTAAAGGCAGCAATCAAACAAGAACAATTATGACTAATATACCAATTAATAACTTCTATTTCACGATATTATATCAAATCTTTAGTAATGAACATGGTACTTATTTCCTTTGTAGCCATATATTCCTAACTTGCTTGCTCTTTTACCTTTGAAAAGAGAATCTCTCATGTTACAGGCATTCGTCTTGTCTTTTGTTGATAATGGCATCAAGGTGTATACAACATTCCAGATTGGTAAGTGTGAAACTTCTCTGAAGATCTTAGCTTCGTCTTTTAAGGAGAGTTTTTTTTCTCTTGATTATTTGCTTGCTTATCAATTTACATTTCGGTGAGGGAATCAACGTGCAAGTATTTCTATATTATGTATTGGTTTCTATAGTATGTATTAGAATTGCTACAATTTGATTTCTAAAGTTGGATTTACTGAGTTGTTAAAACTTATCATTTTCATTGCATTAAGTGGAGTTGTTTAAGTGTTTTTAGCTGCTATGCTATCTCTTTCTTGCAATTAGTTTCAACAGCAACTTATTTGATACAGTAAAAGTGTTATTGGTATTTTAACATTGTTATTCATGTTTTGTATTAATGGGATGCATGCAGAGGTTTACATCATAACCATGGAAGATTAGCCTGCAATAAGTAATTGTTTTGTTTCTTTAGTAGCTTCATTAAGAGCTTTTTCATGCATGGCTGCATTTCGTTTTCAACAACATTTTGAACTCAAATAAGAGCACAGGCTACCTAGGTATTTCTTGGCATTGTAGAACGGTGTGATAATCTCTCCATGCTCTCTATGCCTCTGACATTATTCTCTTTTCTGTTTCGTAAACTTCAGGGATGGTTCTTTATTTTCTTTGACTTTAGAAAGGTTCAAAGGGAAAATGACTTCAGTGGCTATGAAAAGAACTGTTGAACTTCTGATCTCTGTTGCTTTTTAGCTGATAATTTTCAGATTATTTGAGTTATTAATTACTCAAGATAGAACGATTGCGATAGGAATATATTTTTGTCAATGCAAAAACAATTAAATTTTTGGAGCTGATGTGTATATATGTCAAGTTTTGTCGTGATGCAAAGGTAATTTTCTTGTTATTCAACAAGAAACCATTTACGTTTTTCTAAATCATGGCTAAAGGTTTATGAATCAAATGGTGATCTTGCATTGGTAAACTTTGATATATGAGTTTTTTCTATAACCAATTTACATGCTTACAGATTGGTTAGTGATAGGTTGTGATAGCATGGATTTTTATTCTGTGCACCCCTGAATTCTATTACTGAATACATATGCAAAGTGAATGCCATCCAAGCACAAAATTGTCTATGTCGTTTTCTTTCAACTGCAAACTTACAGAAATAGATGCAGTTTTCAATAAAAGAAATCAGTAGGCTTGCCAGCTTCTTTTCCTTCATGTAATTTTATTGGATAGGCCATCTCGGAGACAACTCGGAGAATGAAGCTAGACATTTTGTGTACACAGCATTTCAGTTATGAGCAGAAGCCATGGATAAAAATTGTCTGTCCATTAATATTTCCTTTTTTAGGAGTGAAACTTCAATTTTAGAATTTTAATGCGTAAAACATACAAAAGTGGTCTTGTATTAGTGCAGTTTCATGTATAATTGTTGAAGTAAAATTTTTTGTTTTTACATGTCTTATGTAATTTTAGGAGGACACTATCAAAATTGAAATAGAAGAATCCTCTTTTACTTTTCTGTAGATCACTGGTGATTATTTCTTGTAATTGGTTTTATTGCTCTAATTGTCATATGCCAATAATATAGAAGGCAAGCATTTAAATTCCCATTTAAATAAGGACTTTGTCTATTTGCCTCTCAATGCATTATAATGAATATGAAATTCATCCAAAATCATGATAAATTGAATTAGAGAAAAAAAAAGAGAAAAAGAAAAAGGAAAAGAAGAAAGGCATACAGTTATTATTGATTTCTTAAATAATAAAAAATTTTGTTGAATAAAAAGTGGCATTCTTGATATTACTATTTCATTGCTTCAATTTTTTTTTCTTAGATTAACCGACACCTACAACTGAACCTTACGCCCTGACTTTATGTCTTCACTTCCTTTGCATTGAATTGGGTACATCATATTGAGAAGAAGCATGATATGATTCTTCAAATGTTGAAAATCATTTTTCCTTCAAAAATATGCATTCAAAAATTTAATTTCTCATATAATTTACAAATTAATAATAATCCATGAGTAGCTTTTAATAAATAAAAAATTAAATCGGCGGCTAATGCAAAACATATGCGATGACTATAAATCGGTCGTATCAATATACTCATATATACAACCTCTTTTTGGCCCACTTATATATTTGAAAATTGGCCAGAATTTTTCTTAAACTACAAACCGTCGAATGTATTTGAAATAATATACAACAGACAAAAATCTGTCTCATAAAATGGTTTTTGTCTACGGACCGTCACGGTTGTATTAGGATATATGGCGGCCTGTCATATAAGATCATCATTTTATATGGCCGCCCTCGAGCAGCCGTATAAGGTAGTTTTTATTGCGGCCGCTTATAGTTAGTATTTGCGACGGGGTCCTTTAGCTTCACAAAAGGCTGTCATGTATGCCACTATTTCTGGTAGTGAAGCTTTTGACTTCTAAGTATCTCAAATATTTCACATGATCTTCCATGCTCTTGCTACAAATCAATATAACATCAAAGTACATCACCATAAATTTGTCAAAGCAACTCCTAAGAGTGTGATTCATCAATCTCATGAAAGTGCTTGGTACATTTGTAAGTCCAAAGGGCATGACTAACCATTCATAAAGACCATGATTTTTTTTAAAGCAATCTTCCACTCATCACCGTTTTTCATTCTAATTTGGTGGTGACCACTTTTCAATCAATCTTAGTTAAACAAACACTTCCACTTAATTCATCAAGCATATCATCTAAATGAGGAATGGGGTTATTTTGTTGATTTAGAGACAAGCGACACACATTCTCCACGTCCCGTCTTTCTTTGGCATAAGGAGTACCAGGACTACACATGGGCTCAAACTTTCCCTCACATATCCTTTCTCTAGGAGTTCCTCCACTTGTCATTGCAACTCTTTGGTTTCTTATGGGCTTGTCCTATAAGGCGCCTTGTTTGGAAGAGGTGTACCTAGCAGCAAATCAATTTGATACTCTATCCTATGAATTGGTGGTAACTCCTATGGCAATTCCTCCGGAAAGATATCCTCAAATTCTTGTAAAAGAGAATTAGTGGCACTAGGACAAGAATGTTAGACTCATTAGAAGATGAAATCAAAGAATGCTTGTAAGTAAGTAATGCCTTGGCCTAATCCTCATATAAGCTTCTTTCACCTCTCTTTCTTTTCACTATTGCTTTCTCCCTCTTTCTTTTTCTCTTCTAGCCTTTCAATGCTTGTTTCAAGGGTATATTTGTTCTTAAAGCAAGGTCACCTTCCTATCATATTGCCATTTCTTTCGAAGTAACAAATGTGTTGCTTGCATGGGTATCACATTACATAACACTTCATCACTATACTTTCCCATAGAAAAATAAATTCTAACTTGTTTTCATTTTAACCACTGTAGTGTATATGGTTTTGGATGATCTATGCATGGCAACTTCAACCTATCCACCATATACCTACTTGCAACATTCACACAACCCCCACTATCCACAATCAAACTACATAATTTCCCTTTTATCAAACATCTAGAGTGAAATAAATTCTCCCTTTGAATATCTTCCTCCTCTTTTGTTTGAGTACTTAGGACTCTTCTAATCATCATATCGAGTTATCCTTCAACAGGATCATTTTCATCACTATCACAAATGTGTTGCTTGCATGAGTACCACATCACATAACACTTCATCACTATACTTTCCCATAGAAAAAGAAATTCTAACTTGTTTTCCCACTTTTACTTCACCATTATTATTTAACCAGTGTACTGTATATGGTTTTGGATGATCTATGCATGGCAACTTCAACCTAGCCACCATATACCAACTTGCAACATTCACACAACTCCAGCTATCCACAATCAAACTACATAATTTTCCTTTTATCAAACATCTAGAGTAAAATAAATTCTCCCTTTGAATATCTTCCTCCTCTGTTGTTTGAATACTTAGGACTCTTCTAATCATCATATCAAGTTATCCTTCAATAGGATCATTTTCATCACTATCACAAATGTGTTGCTTGCATGGGTACCACATCACATAACACTTCATCACTATACTTTCCCATAGCAAAAGAAATTCTAACTTGATTTCTCACTTTCACTTCACAACTATCATTTAACCATTGTAGTGTATATGGTTTTGGATGATCTATGCTTGGCAACTTCAACCTATCCACCATATACCTACTTGCAACATTCACACAACTCCCACTATCCACAATCAAACTACATATGTTCCCTTTTATCAAACATCTAGAGTGAAATAAATTCTCCCTTTGGATATCTTCCTCGTCTTTCATTTGAGTACTTAGGACTCTTCTAATCATCATATCGAGTTATCCTTCACTAGGATCATATTCATCACTATCATATGGATCACCACAATTTCCGCTCAAATCTTCCTCCTCCTTCTCACTACAAGACTCCACATTATCCCTATCAATCATGATAATAACCGTCTTGCTTGGGCACTCAGGTGCATAATGTCCAAAACTATGGTGTTTAAAAATTTTGACACCTATAGCTCTACTAGGAGGGTTTTTCAGTTTTACCTTTATCTCCAAATGTGCCTTTGATATCATTCACAGTAGGTTTGGTTAACTCCTCCTTGTTGTTTAGTCGCTTTTTTATCCCCCTTAGGCCATGAATTTGTGGTCTTGCTAGATGAAATCCCATGATTAGATGATTGCAAGGTCGTTCCATAGTGTGATCTCCTATGCTTGACTTTTTGTTCAATCTTAATAGGTTTTTGAACCATTTCCTCGAAGTCTTCATTGTGTTGCAATTCAAGCATATCTCATATTTCCTTGTTCAAACCATTTAGAAACCTTGAAGTAGTTGCCTTGAGTTCCTCTCCCACAAGATTGCTTCTAATCATTGCCATTTCCATCTCTTTATAATGGGCATCCACACTCTTGGTACCTTGGGTAAGACTTTGGAGTTTGTGATGAAGGTCTCTTTAGTAATGTTTAGGCACAAATCTCTTCTTAGCTGCACTTTCATGTCTTCCCACGTCTCTATGGGTAAAGGGTCTTGCCTTCCCCTTGGAGTGACCAAATGAACCCACTATATAGTAGCATAATAAATGAATCCAACAATGGCCAACTTAGGTTTCTTTTCTTCAAAAAATCTATGAAATTCAAAGATGGAATCTAAACTTCTTTCCCAATCCAAATAGGCATTTGGATCATCTCCTCCATAAAAGGGTGGCACCGTTAGCTTGATACTTCCAAGATTCTTGTTAATGTCATTATCTCTCCCTTGCCTTCTTAGCTCTCTTCTTCATATTATCTTCACAGTCACCAGCGTTACTATTATCCTCTTCAAAATGCTCTTGAACATCTCTTCTTCTTGGTGATACTCTTTGTTGATGCCCCCTTCCCCTTCCTCTTTGAGGTAGTTGATTTCTCAAAGGAGGTTTAGGGTCCAACTCATTGCTGTTCACTTTTTCTCCTACTTGTTCGAATCTTGCAGTAAAATCCTTTCTCAACTCATTGATACATTTCCCTTGACATCTTTAGTGACTCATGAATTAACTATCCAAGTATGAATAGATCCAGTCATCATAATAGACTCAAGATAGAGAGCAATAAATGTGGAAATACAAGCTAAATAATTAGGATAGCTATTCTTCCAATGACCTTTTTCACCATAATAGAAAAACTTCCCTTCGGCGTAGCATTGGGTTTACTTTCCAAATCTTTGGCTTAGGCCTCGGATTGACCCAGTGCCTTGTTCTTCTTGCTCTTGAACTTCCTGGGCCTAAAGGTCTTTTAGGATTCTCAAAAAATCATTCCCTAATTTCTGGTTTTCATAGGATATTTAATAATCCTAAAATATAACCTTATTGGAATATGGACTATTATGGGCTATAACCAAATAAGTCGTTCTTGATTTAATTAAAGGTTCAATAATTAATCATTGGGTCATGAACCCCAAATAATTATCTTGTCCTGTTAATTAAAAGACCTTTATTTATTTTTAATCCAAATCCAACAATAATTTATCTTATGGATTTAAGTCCCTATTAATTATAAGACCAATAAAAATAAATAGATAGCCACTCACATATTTTATTTATGCCAAACAATAATTAATCTTATAGACCAAAATCTAAATGAGTTATAAGACCAAATAAAATAAATCAGTTAATTTTCTTCAAGCGCAAATAATTAATTCCAAAGATTAAATAATCTTTAATTAATGATTAAAATTTCTATAATAAAATTAATTCCTTTTCACTTCTTATTTTTAGAAAGATACATAATCAGTCATAAACAATAGAGCTATATCAGGGACCTTAAGACACAATGTTCTTGGCTCCATAAAATGACCAGAAGATGCTTAAAATGACTAAGTATGTTGCTATAATAACATACTTAGTCATTTTAAGCATCTTCTGATATCACCATAAGAAGATGATGTACTCCAAGACACATTGCTGTAGAAACAGAAGACTTGTTGAGAAAAATCTCAACCCTTAGTTTTTTACCTATAAGTGTATTGACACATTTGCCCTTTTATGTAACACTCACTATTAAGCCTAGGTCTGGTGTACTATCACCTTACTCAATATCATCTACCATCCTTTGGCATCTAGTTCATTCTGTTAAGTTCACTGGAATATTCACTGGAAGAATATTCAGTATTATACTAAATAATACTACGAATGCCTTGGGTTAAGCAAAATAACTCGAATAATGCATAAGACAGCAATTAACCCATCTCATAAATTAGATCGCAGAGAGACCCTCTTGTATAGGTTTGTGTTAACTAACTACATCAATGTATCTAACATAAAAGGTTATTGGTCTCATAAATAAGAAACCTCATCAATGTTATATTAAGGCACAAGGATCTAGTTTTGCCAGACCACCTACCCATACTCATGTTATGGGGACGTGGCCACATAGTAGCAATAATCATATTAGTTCTCTCTTCTTTGATAGTACCTTTAGAGAACAATCACTATATTACTTAACTTTGTTAGGGAATTGGATATCGAATCCATGAGGAAACAGGATTCAGAGTCCCAGAATTTTAAAATTTTTTTCTCACATAATCAATTAAGAACGATACGTATCTTATATTTGCGTGATGATGCTAGAGATCTTGTCTTGAGAAATTGATCTGGAATTCTTGATCTACTCAGCTAAAGGTCTTTTAATCTATTCCCTATCTATCTAGGTGAGCAGAAAGAGAAATAGAAGATATTGAAGAACGTGGAGTAGAGACAAAAAATAGACAATTTCTCTATAGAGAGAAATTTCTCTAGGCTTAGGAATTATTTTTTTGGTTATAGTTATTATA